>CAUYUJ010019740.1:0-7500 GCA_963575745.1 Prorocentrum cordatum
GTAGCAGTGGCGGCGTCCGCGCGCTATCGCATTCACGTGATTCACGTGGTCGGAATAAAGCTTGACATCGGCAGCAGGGTGGACGGCCCTGACGCACTCCACAATGGCCAGGAGCTCAGCGCGAGGCACAGTTTGCACAGGACCGTCCACCAAGCCCGTGCAGCCAGAGTCCCAGTCCAAGCCTTGGCCGTCGTCAAGGCGAGCGAAGCTCCACCCCACACGGCGTAGCAAGGGCTGAGACGACCAGGCTCCACCTGCACCGTCGGTAGCGTAGATCCCCCCTGGCAGCGCCCCGACGCCGCAGCGCAGCCAACGATGGCCACGCTCGTCAGGGGGCGGCGGGAGGTTCAGCCAGGCGAGGGGCACAAGCCCGCGGCACCAGAAAACAGGGAAGCGGTCGATCTCCTCCAACGCCTGACTGCGAAGGTGGTTGGAGGAGACCACAGCCTCAGGAGGGGGAGGCACACCGACCGAGAGCGCCCAGTCCCTCTCCATGGAATTGCACATGCATTCCCAGAAACGATGACGGCTGGATTCACGGGAGCGGTGGCAGCGCTGGCACAGGTCGTCCGTGCGGTAGCCAGCCTGGAAACGTCGCTCCTCCGTCCAGTAGCCACCGCATGCAACTAGGCGAGCAAGGCTGGCAAGACTGTGCTGGGACTCCTTCTCCAGCCGCTCCGCCAGTGCAGGCACGTGCTGCCACCAGACGCCCTCCTCCGCCCCACCCCCGTCAAGATGCTTGGCCGCCTGGCGCCAAACCGCGTTCTCAGCGGTCTGCTCCAGAGCCGCGAGGAGGCTGGTGACGGGGGCGACGGTGGTGGCGAAAAGCTCCCACTCCTGCCCGTCTGGCTCAACCAACTTGGACAGGGACGGGCACTGCCAGCCAGCAGAAAGGACAGAGGCCTGAAAGGCCGAAAGCGGGCCGCGCACGAAGTTCCAGCCACGCGCCACACGCTCCAGGGACGCGTCCCATCCTCGCTGGACCTTGGCAGCGAGGCCGTCCTCTCCAAGGACTCGAGAGTAGAACGCACCTACGATGTGCCGCAGGTACCAGATGGGCGGGTCGCGCCGCGCCCCAAAACTGATGCGAATGGCCACAGTAGCGCACGTGCCGCGCTGAGGACACTTGCTGGCCAGCCGCGCCTGACCACGAAGCTGCTTCAGCATGGTCGGCGCCAGCCCGTGCACCTCAGGCGCCCACACCGACTTCGGCAGGGCATTGGAGACGAAAAGGCGTGAGGCTCGCGGCGCGGACCTGACCAGTCCCGAAATCTTGAGAGCGGCGCGCCTGCCCTTCATGAAACGCTTCTTGCGCACCTTCACGGAGCGCGAGGCACCGAAAGATGTGTCGTGGCCGAGGTCGCGGGCAACACGAACAGTCCTGAGGCCACCAGCCCCGACCTCGGCCGCCGACGCCCACGCGGGCAGCAAGGCGCGGATGGTAGCAGAAGAGGCCATGAGGCCGCACTTTCCCAGGGAAAACTCGCATCGCAGCCTGCGCAGGCCCGTAAAGAGGGCGCGCAGCACCACTGGAAAGGCCAAGCTGAGCGAGTGCTCAGTGCCGAAACTGCGGAAGGCGAGATCGTCGATCCACTCCCTCAGGCGCAACCCTGGCACCGAGGAGTGGGCCGCCTTCAGCGGGGCGTGCAGGTAGGCACGCGCCTGCGAGACAGCTTGGCCACAGCCAGCGAGGATGCCTCCGCCAGGCAAGATACCTGTGTGCACCTGGCGCTGGAGGGTGAGGAGGCGAGGACCGAGGTAGACATCAAGGGCGAGAGCGAGGAGGCGGAGAGGGTAGCCTAGATCCTGGGCCGCCGCCGCCAAGTCAGGCAGGGACACCAAGTCGTAGAACTTCCGAAGGTCGAGCAGTCCGCCCGCCACCTCGAAACCTCCAAGGAGCGCAAGCTCCCCCTCCAGCTCGTCCAACCACCCCGCAAGATCGGCCGAGCCGCCCACTGTCTTGTCCCAGGCCCCGTGCTGGTCACGGTCCCAGGCGCCTATCTCTGGCTTCCTGATGCGGCATAGCAACACGTAACTGAAATTGAGCAAGGCGATGGGCCTCAGGCCTCCATCCTCCTTGTCCAGCAAGGCGATGAGGTTGAACAACTCTTGAAAGGGCACTGTGCCCTCGCGCTCGATGGCCGTCAGAAGGGCCGCGAGCGCAGCGATGGCAGCCGGCGGCGCATCCTTGACCAGGCGAGGCGGCATCATGTCAATCCCCCTCCCCCGACGATCAGGAACGGTCTTTAACGCCCCCCTCACCTGGTCAGGAGAAACAGGCTCGAAGCAGGCTGACGACAGAGCAGCGCGGCGGATCCTCGCGAGGGCCTCCAACGCCTCGGGCCGCGAATGCTTGCACCAGATTGCGTGCCACGAGGCGCCTTCCGCCTCAAGCACGGCAGAGGGCGTGGAGGCAGGCTCTCCATCCCAGACAGGCTCGGCGCGACAGATTGAGGGAGAATCGCGGAGGAGCCTATGGGCTTTGCTAGCAGAGCCCGCCAAAGCGTCGGACAACCAGGAGAAAAGAAAAAAGAGAAACTAAAAAAAAAAAAAATAAGAAAGGAAAAAAAAATAAAAAAAAAAAAAAAACAAAAAAAAAACAAAAAAAAAAAAAAAAAACAAAAAAAAAAAGAAAAAACAAGACAAAAGAAAGAAAAAGAAAAAAAAAGCGCCAGCGCGCACGGGCCGCCGCAGCCGCGCGCTGGGCAGCCTGGACTCCCTGCTCCTTTGCCTCCTCCGCGATTTGCTGAAGGCTGTCGAGCGACAGCGAGCGAAGCTGGCGGAGCCAAGAGATCCAACGCTCAAGGATCGCTTTCTCCACCGCGTCGTTCGGATCGAAAGGCGGGGGCAGCTGCAGGGCCTCCAGCCCGCGCATCGTGCTCCAGAACTGCTCACCACAGCGGGCGCGCGGAGTAGAAGGCTCGGAAGGATCCGCCTCGGGATCAGCCAAACGCAGAAGCAAGGAGGCCTGCACAGCGAGGGCCTGCCAAAAACGGGCATGGCGGTCAGCGAGAGGAGGGCCGTCGCTGGCGCGTGGCACGATGGGGGCGTACTTGAGGCGAGGCTGCTGGCACCGTCCTACGTACAGAGGCCACTGCGAGCGAGGGATTCCTTTTTTGGCACAGTGCACGAACTCCAGAGCCAGGGCCCACTCCCCGAGCTGGCTGCCGAGCAATAGGGCAGTCTGAGGCACATCGTGATCGGCAATGGCGAGGCTAGCCGCCTCATAGTTAGAAGTAAAACGGGCAGAGGAGCGCTGGCGAAGGGCTCGGGCCTCAGAGAGGGCGGCGTCCCAGTCCAGGTCGTAGCTCTCGTTGGAGGCGACAAAGATGTCCAGCGCCTTCGGCATGACCACGCACCAACCCATGAGCGACCTCGGGTTGGCCAGGATGTTGTAGGAGAGCGCAAGGTGGGTGCCCCACGGGGCCGAGACGTCGACCCCTGCAAACTGCACAGCCGACGCGAAGGAGGACGAGACCAAGGCGAAGTCGATGGCACGCCCCGCGCCCCTGCCACCAGTACACGTGACCTGCAGACCCGACTGCACCTCGACCAGGCCAAGCGCCGCCATGAAGCCAGTCGTCGCCAGCTCGCTGGACAAAGACTGCCAGTCCCCAACGATGAAGAGAGGGCCCGCCAACTGGCCGAGCCGAGCACCCACTTGAGAAAGCAACTTGAGGTTGCGGCCGCCCAACTCCTCGCCCGAGACCATGTAGATCGGAACGATGGTGAGCGTGACGTGGCGCAGCCTGAGGGTGGCCACGCACCAGCGCGAACAGGAACTTGATGTCCAGCCTCCGCTCGCCTCGAGGCACAGCGAGGCGAGCCCGAGTCGGGCACGAGCGAAGATCACCACCCCCGCCGACGTGGAGGAGGCTTCCGTGGCGTCGGCCTCACCGCCAACCGCCTTCCAGCCCAGCCGCCTCGCGGCCGCGCACATCTGGGTGTACTTAACACCCCGCACCCTGGTCTCAACCAAGACCACCACGTCGGCAGGCGTCTCCGCCAGCCAGCGTTCCGCCTGGGGCCCCCAGCACGAGATGTTCCCGTACACCAGCCTCAGGAAGCGGCCCTCGGCGTCGGAGCCCAGGCTACCCCCGCGGGGGGGCCGCCGCCGCCGCCTCCTGCTTGGCAGCTGCGCGGGCCGCGCTGGCGGCGCGGACGGCCTCCCGACGCCGCTCGGCCTCCAGCTCGGCGGCCTCAGCGGGCGTGGGCGAGGCGGCAGGCGCCGCAGGGCCAGGAGGCTCCTGGCTGGCCGCCGCCGCCGCGCCTGCAGGGGGGCTGGCCGCCGCTGCGGGAGGGGCCGACGGCTGCTGGACTGCAACGCCCTGGCCGTCCTCCGCCTTGCGCTTCTTCTGGATCTGCTTAACGTAGGAGACGTACTCGGACTGGAGCTTCTTGGCCTGCTCGGCGACCCCCGCGAAGGCCTTGCGGAGGAGCTCCGTGGCGGCGATGCGCTGCTGTTCGGCGAAGTTGCTGAACTTCGCTCGGTCCTCGTCCGAGAAGGCAGGGCCCGTGACGTCGATGGATTCGCCGAAGTCCAGCCGCACCGAGTCTGGGTTCTCAAGCAGCGCGCCGATGTGCAGCACCGAACCCGACGATGGCGCCGCCTCGGGCGCTGGGAGGACCCGCGCAGCGAGGTTGCGGGCCGCGAGCTCGACGGCCTGCTGGGCCTCCTCCTCCTTCTTGATAGCCTCGTCGACCTTCTTGTCGGCAGCAACGATCTGCTCCTCGAGGCGGAGACGGGCGTCGATGGCCTGCTGGACCGCGCGGGTAGCAGACACACCACAAAACAAGCAACAAAACAAACACCAAGCAAAGCACACAAAAATACAAACAAGAACAAGAAACACAACAACCCCCCCCGCAACAAATCACAACAACAAGAAAACAAAACGGCAAATTCAACAGCAAAAAAAAAATGCAAAACACAAAGGTGCAAAAACAAAAGCAAAAAGCCACGCTCTTGGCCTCGGCAGGAAGCTGATCTGTGCCTCGCCGAGGGCACCGGTGGGGGGAGGATCAGGCTTGATCTTGAAGGTGGCGAGCAACTCGGCTGCGGCGGCGGGGGGCAACAGTGCGGCCGCCTTCCTGGCCGCTGCCACTGCCGCGGGATCCACACCAGACGCGCCGCCGCCGCCGCCGCTGGGAGCGCCGTTGGCCCCTCCTGCACCACCCTTCCCAACACCAGTAAGTTGCATGGCCGTGCCGCACCCCACGCAGAAGCCGCGGCGAGCCAGCAGACGATCGTACGTCCAATGCCCGCACGAGCAGTACGTGTACGACTGGACCTTCTTCCCCTTCTTGCCACCGCCGACGCGGGTCCAGCCATCCTCAGTGCGCCAGGGCGGAGGGGCCATGGCGGGAGCAGCGCGGGAGAGACAAGAAGTGCAGGTGCCCAACTCCTGCGGTGAAGGCGCGGAAAAGCGAAATCTAGCCGCGGATCAGCGGTATCCGTTTTGGCCCCAAGGGAACCTGGCATCTTGAGCCAAAATGGCTACGGAATGGGAGGAGGAGGAGGAGGAGGAGGGGGAGGAGGAGTAGGAGGATGCGGATGATGAGGAGGAGGAGTGAGGAGGAGGAGAAGAGGAGGAGGGCAGGAAGGGAGGAGGAGGCGGAGGTGGAGGATGAGGAGTAGGAGCATGGAGAAGGAGGAGGAGGGGTGGCTTATGAGGTAGGTAGGAGGATGATATGAGGAGGAGGAGGAGGAGGAGGAGGAGGAAGAGGAGTAGGAGGAGAGGGGGGGAGGAGGAGGAGGCCTGGAGGAGGAGGAGGTTAGGAGGAGGAGAGTAGCAGAGAAATGAGGCCGAAGGAATGAGCAGGAGGAGGAGAGGAGGAAGGAGTAGAGGAGGAGGAGGAGGAGGGGGGTAGGAGGCAGGAAAGGAGGGGGAGGCGTGCGCCCCGCGGCCAGCGCCAAAAAAAGAAAGAGGAGGAGGAGGAGGAGGAGGAGGAGGAGGACCAGTGGAAACCCAAGAGCCGTCAACGATGTTGGAAGAAACCCTCCCTCCAAACTCCCTTTTTTCATAGGCCCCATACAACGGTTCATGCCCACTGAGGGAACTGCCTCGTTGGGAGACAGTCGTTCCAAGACCCTGAAGCATGTCAACACATTGTTCTTGGGATTCCAGCGACACAGATCCACCTGACTGTTGCGTCTTGACGTCTTGAATCGTGCCAGAGGAGGAGGGGGAGGAGGAGGAGGAGGAGGAGGAGGAGGAAGAGGAGGGGGAGGAAAAGGAGGAGGAGGAGGAGGAGGAGGAGGAGGAAAAGGAGGAGGAGGAGAAGTAAGAAAATGGCCCGCCGTTGGGAGGACTGCACAAGGGGCCTCCCATGTCTTCTCTTCTCCTCTTCCTCCTCCTGTTCCATCGTCCTCTTCCTCTTCCTCCTCCTCCTCCTCCTCCTCCCCTATCCTCCCTCGCTGCCCTATCCTCCCTCGCTGCTCGTGCTGCTCCTTCCGTCTCCTCCCCTCACCTCCGAAATAGGTGGATCAGGGGGGTACAAAAAGGCAAAGGCGCTTCGGGGGCAGGTCTGTAAGCAGCAGCAACAGCAACTGCAGACTGCGACGCTCCAGGCCCCCTGCGCGGTGATGTAGGTGCGGGGCCCTAACTTCGTGCCAGGGTCATGCGTGGGGCGCCCTCAATTGAGCTATGCAGTGGAGGCCAGTCCACAAGAAACCTTCCACAAGAAACCCAGCCCTGAAACCCCAGGGCGTCCACTGGTTTTTGGTGTGGGAACGTCACGCTGTCCATGGCGAGACCGTCGAAACCCAAGAAACCCAGGGCACCCTGGAGGCAAGCAAGGCGTTTCTTGGCATGGGTCTCCAGTGTAGTGCGCGGGGCCCGCGCGTGGAACCGACAGGCCCAAGAACTGAGCAGCGGATGGGAGCTGCGGGCCGGGGTTCGTGACTGGCCTCGGGCCCGCCGCAGCCTCGCTTTCCCGCCAAGCCACTGATCAACGCAGAAAAAACCGCGGTGTATCCGTTCGGCTGTTTTGTTTGTCTCTCTCTCTCTCTCTCTCCCTCTCTCTCTCTCTGCTGTTGCTTATATATATATATATATATATATATATATATATATATATATATATATTATATAACCGATCACTATAGTAGCGTGGTAGTAGTAGCGGTCGTACTGAGAGTATCGTATTAATAAAAAGAGTGGCCGTAGTCGTCGTAACCGTAGACGTCGTACCCGTCATAATAATCGTGGTATAAGAATACTCGTAGTCGTAATAGTAGCGGTAGCCGTAGTAGTAGTGGTAGTAATAGCCATCGTACTACTACTACTTCTACTACTACTTCTAGTACTACTTCTACTACTACTTCTACTACTACTTCTACTACCACTACTACCACTACTACCACTACTACTATTACTGCTACTACTACTACTACTACTACTACTACTACTACTACTACTACTACTACTACTACTACTACTACTACTACTACTACTACTACTACTACTACTACTACTCGCCACCGCCACATCGGCAGTC
>CAUYUJ010019740.1:12500-45000 GCA_963575745.1 Prorocentrum cordatum
CTGAAGCAACCAACTGTCGTGTCTTCCACCAGTCCCGAGGTGATAAAAACACCTGTGGAGAAGCTTGAGCCGCAATATGAAGTACCATCTTATGTCGTTTGAGCTTTGCGCTGCTTGTGAAGCGACCATGATCCAACCGCTGGTAACAACTTGTAGTTTGTATGCGGTTCAGCGGAAGATGGACACGCGACGTCTTTGATGCCCATTTTCAACGGTCACGTCGTCCACCCTGTCCTGATGTGCTGATCTACTATCTGGGTTGGCAGCCTTATGGCGCGACACACTCCTTTGTCCAGACTGCGAATGGTTTTGGAATTGGAAATGTTCAAAGGTACGTTGGCCCAGCCCTCGCTGACGCAGCATCACCATGTCCTTCCATAGATCAAGTTCTGCGATCTGGTATTTCCTGGCGTGGGTGCGTCGTGTCCTGTCGCGTCTCCTCATGCTCGTCGTCTTTCCGAATCAAGGTCACACTCATAACCCCATGGGGGTCAAATGCGGCACATGTTGAGATCATCGGGAAAAAGAAACGACTTGAAACAACGCAGGGTCATGCGAGCCCTCGCCCCCATCCCTGGCCTCGGGCGGGACGCGCGGGACAGGGGAGGTCTGTAGGGGGAGATGTGTGCCCTCCTGGCGGGTCGAGGACCTCTCGATACTGCCCGCGGCGACCTTGGAGCACGGGGACGAGGAGGAGGAGGAGAAAGAGAAAAAGGAGAAGGAGGAAGAGGATGATAAATAATAAGAAACATAGGAAGAAGACAATGGCCACCCGCGGCAAGATGTGCACAAGGGACCTGCTATTCCTCCTCCTCCTCCTCCTCCTCTTCCCCTTCTCCTCCTCCGCCTTCTCCTCCTCGCCTATCATCCTCCCTCGCCCCCTCCTCCTGATGATCAAACCGTAGAGTCCCATCCGCCTTCACTGCCGTTGAGCCCCTCCTCTTGGGCGAAGCGCAGGAGGCGGTGAAGGAGGGAGGAAGGCGAGGAGGAAGGACAAGGGAGGACGGGGATGAGGGCGAGGAGCTGGTCCGGGAGGTGGAGGAGGATTTGCAGGCGGAGGGGGAGCAGGACGAGGACTGGGAGGAGAAGGAGGAGGGAAAGCAGGAGGACGAGGAGGACGAGGAGTAGGAGCAGGAGGAGGAGGAGGAGGAGCAGGAGGAGGAGGAGGAGTAGGAGCAGGACAGATGAGAGGGGGTGGCCTCGAGAAGACGGAGGACATGATCAGCAGCAGCAGCAGCAGGAGCAGCAGCAGGAGGCGCAGGAGGCTGAGGTGCAGGAGGCGAAGGAGGGAAGCCGGAGCACAGAGGCCCCGGGAGGGGCAGCAGAGGAGCGACCTGCATGACGGACCTGCACGGCGCGCTGTCCCTCACGAGCTTGGCGAGCCTGGCAGGGGCCCAGGGACTCTCGCGTGAACCGATACGGTCGGGCCGCTGAAAGAAGGAGCGCTAAGTAAGGAACTACGTACGCCCCTTCTTGGCCCTGTATGCGCCTCCGTGCCCCAGGAGCGCAAGAGGAACAGCACTGGAGGAGCCCAAGGAACATCGAGCCCCTTCCGAACCCAAGCTGCTCCTTGTTTCAGCGTCTTGACTGTAGGTGGAACAACTCCCAGGGGTCCCCATCTTTGCACCACACATTTGTTGTGGATGTTCGACGTCCCCTCCCCTCCCCACCCTCGTTGCGCTCTCCTGTGAATCGACGACTCTGCGTCTGTCTTCGGGGAGATGTGAGACTCGGGTCAGGGAGACTCGGTTTGGCCCGACTGGGCCATCATGAAAATGACGCGACCCAGTCTGAAATTGGACGCGAGCTCCCGCTGCAGACACCCCACGAAAACTGGACCACCCAAACTCAGGACGCGCTCGCCCATAAAAGCGTCGACAAACCCGAGTTCCAGCGTACTCGATCGAGTCTTACGTTTCCCCGATATGTGTGTGTGTGTGTTTAGAACAGAAAAAAACATAAACATTAACTTTGGGCTGGAACTCTGGGCGGATTTCTTCGATCTGCGCTGGGGCGGCGCTGGAGGCGCCGCCGATTGGGCCCCAGCGCGGTTCCAAGAAATCCGCGCGGAGCGCCAAATGTACATGTTTACGGTGTTTTTGGTTTTCCTTTGAGGGTTTTTTCCCCCCGAGGGGCCGGGCGTTCTCGGCCGCCAGGCGCGTGGCAGCGAAGGACAGCTTCGACAGCCGGCGTCTTCCCCTCCCCTTCCCATCTTCTCTACACCCTCCTGTGAATCGAGCCACCCGCGACCCACACCGCGACCTACCCACATTGCTTTAACGAACAATCGGCGCCTGCGGCGGGCTCGTTGTATAAGTTATAAAAACTAAGCGCCTGCGGCGGGCTTCTTCAGAGCCTCGCAGCCTGCCGACGTCCCCTCCGCCCCTTCACTCTCATCCGCGACTGTGGGGTGCTACATGTTTGTTCTGGATGTCCGTCTTAGGTCGGACATGTCCTCCTACAGGCGGGTTGTGGACGAAGAATAAAACAAGATTCGAATACATTTGGAAAATAAGGGAAATAGTCGACATATCGTCCCCAGAATAATTGTTTTGTTTGTTTTGAGTGGTGCTCCTGAAACGGGACATGCCCGACTTAATGTTCGTCTCCCCCTCCCTTTACACTCTCCTGTGACTCGACGACTCTAGGTGCCTCTGTGTGTGCGTGTGTGTTTTTGCCTCTCCCGAGGAGAGCCGGGCGTTCTCGGCCGCCAGGCGCGTGGCGGCGAAGGTCCGCTTCGCCAGCTGGCTCCGCACGCGCATGTCCCTCGCCTCGGGGACGCACTGACCCGGGTAAGTCTGGACCCGGGTCAGTCAGGCCTTGCAGAATCCTGCAAGACCCTGCAAGATCCTGCACCCCAGCACAGGTCAATGCGAAGGATCCTGCAAGATCCTGCATGATCCTGCACCCAAGCCCAGGTCCATGCGAAAGATCCTCCAAGAAGATCCTGAAGGATATCCTGCACCCAAGCCCCGGTCAATGCAACCCTGGCCCTGCTGCTGCTGCTGCTGCTGCTGATGATGATGATGATGGTGATGGTGATGGTGATGGTGATGATGATGATGATGATGATGATGATGATGATGATGATGATGATGATGATGATGATGATGATGATGATCAGCATCATCAGTATCATCAGCAGCATTATCAGCAGCAGCATCAGCATCGTCATCCTCATCCTCATCCTCATCCTCATCCTCATCAGCATCAGCATCAGCATCATCCTCACCATCCTCACCATCATCATCATCATCATCATCATCATCATCATCAGCATCATCATCATCCTCACCATCACCACCATCATCATCATCCTCATCCTCATCCTCATCCTCATCAACAGCATCATCATCCGATCCGATCCTGCAAGATCGGGCCCTCTGGCCGACCCCCGTCTCGAGGACCCCGGTCGCCAGCGCGCCGCCCTCCCCCGGCCGCGCCGCGAAGTCCAGCAGCCAGGCGGCCTCGCCCGCCGCCAGGCGGTACGTCGTGCGGCGCGGCGCCTCGGCCGCGCCGCCCGCGCCGGCGGCGCCCCCGCCGCCGTCGGCGCCCGCCTGTACAGGGGCCGGCCAGTCTTAGGGCGCAACTGCTGGGAGGTTCTCGTCGGAAGGATGAAAGAAGCTTAGGCCCCCAGCTGGTGGGGGGCTGGCACGCCGGACTGGGCCTCGGATGAAGCAGGGTTATGAGCCGGATTGAACGGGATGAAGCGGGATTGAGCCGGATGAAACGGGAGCAAGCCGGATTGAGCCGGATGTCGGGCCAGGGCAAGATCAGACTTTGACCTCCCCGGAGTTGCATCCGAAGCCAGTGCACAAGAAACCTCCCACACGGAGCCCAACCCTGAGACCCCAGGACGTCCACGGATTGCTGATGTGGGAGCGTCGCGCTTTCCACCGCAGAGGCATCGAAACGTAAGAAACCCAGGGGCATCCTGGAGGCAAGCAGAGGGCTTCTCGACCTGGCCCCCCACTGCAAGGCGAGGCCAGGACGAGTACAACTTGGGCGAGGATGAAGCTCGGCGGCGAGCGAGGGGGGGGGAAGGTGAGAAGGAGAAGGCCTCCTCGGAAGGCGGCGGAACTTCTCCCAGGCCCTCGCGCCTTCTGAGACGTTTTGGTTATGTCTTCGGGGAAGGCTCATGAAACTTCTCAGAAGGCCCGGGGACTTCCGAACCTTCTGAGAAGGCCTTCTCATTCTCACCTCCCCCCCTCGCTCACCGCCGAAAATCAGGAATCTCGAACCTCTGAGACCCCGTGGCTCTGGAGGATGGCTCGGGCGCCGCGGCCCTCTCAGGGCGTCCTGGGAGGCTCTGCGGACAAACTTGGGTGAGGATATAGTCGACCCGTATAGGAAGGATGCGCGACAAGGATGCAGCGGCCTTGGACGGCCACGTCGAAGCTTTTCGAGCGGGGCGCGGCCAACAAGAGTGGCCAAGGATGGGTCGAAGAGGCAAGGATGCAAGGGTACCCTTGGGAAGGTTGCCCATCCTCACTATGCGGGTCGACTGTAAATCGTGAATCTCGAATCTCTGAGATCCCGCGGCTCTGGAGGAGGTCTCGGGCGCCGCGGCCCTCTCTCTCAGGGCTTCCTGGAAGGCTCTGAGGGCGTTTTGGAAGAACGCTCTGTAGCGGATTTCTCACCGTCCTATATAATATCCCCGCCAGACCCTGGCGGGGACTCCACGCACGGAAGCTCCCAAGCCTCCGACGACACGACTGTGGCCCGTCCCGCCGTACTGCCTCGAGTTCTGCCTCGTGTTAGGTCGGGCATGTCCTCCTACAGGGCGATTTTGGACGAACAATAAGACAGACCAAACAGCATATTCAAAAATTCTCAGACACTCGAACAATCGTCCTCTGACTATTTTGTTGTTGACTATTTGGGAATATTCCTCCTGTAGAGGGACACGCCCGACTTAACCCTGACGGGGACTCCACGCACGGAAGCTCCCAGGCCTCCGACGGCACGATTGTGGCCCGTCCGGCCGTGCATCCTCGAGTTCTGCCTCGTGTTAAGTCGGGCCTGTCCCTCGACAGGAGGAGTATCCGAAAATGGTTAGAAATAACATGGTGGACGAGTTTACGACTACGTTTGCTCATGTTGGACATTTCTGGCTATGCTGAATTCTTCGTCCAAAATCCTCCTGCAGGGGGAACGTGGCTGAGGTCGGGCCCCCCACGAGGCAGTCCCGAGCGGACCCGGGAGGAGAGGTCGCCCCCAGTGGGGAGGGGCTTCGGGACCTCCGTGGCCGCGGGCGGAAGGAAACTCCACGCCGCCGTATGCCTGGCCAGTGCTGCCCAAACACCCAGAGCTTCTACCCTGGTGCCAGGAGATAGCGACCCCGACGGACCGCCGCCGCTTCCCAAAGGGGGAGGCTGCAGCAGGCGCAGCGTTAGGTGTCCTCAGCAGTCAGACGGCCGAGCTGAAGAGCAGCCAGACCCAGGATTCCCAGGCTGCCCAGCAGTGCCAAGAGCCACCCTCAGACGAAAGAAACGGCGCGACCAACCCAATCCTTCCCGACTCCCCGGCGCTCTCCTGGGGTTCGTTCGGGCCAGGAGTAGGTCGGGCATGCCCCTCTACAGGAGGAACACTCCAAATCAGCCCAAAAAAAACAATCCGGGGACGATGATTCCACCATGTGTTGACTATTGTTGCACGGTTTGAGACCATGGTTTGGGGACATGCCCGATCTAAGACCAAGATCTCGAGGCGAACCCAGCCGTGGCGACGAGGCCCTCCCGGGAAGCCCCCAAGAAGGCGCCAGCGAAGCGGGGGTAGCGGCATCGGCACGTAGTCACCCACCGAGCTGCGGGCAGCGCTGCAACGCCCGAAGGAGAGGCCCTGAAGCGGTGGCAGCGCCCGGCGGGATTCCAAACTACCCGTCCATGAGTACGACGTCGTTTGCAATCTTCAGCGATCGCCCAAGTCATACGGGGAGGAGGGGGGAAGGTGCCGGCCGATAATCTGACCTTTTCGCGGTGGGCAGCCCCACGTATGCCAGCGCGCACCAGCACTGCGCGTACACCCCCGGGACCTGCACAACCAACAAGGCCGAGTTTTCTTGGGAGGGGCGGCGGGCTTGTTTTCTACCACCACCGCCACCATGAGTAGGAGGGGGGGGAGGGGGTCCTCCTCCACCTCCTCCTCATCTTCTTCCTCCTCCTCAGCCTGCACCTCCTTCTCCCCTTCAACTTATGGTGGTGGTGGTGGTAGATTTGGCGGCGAGCGAGGGGGGGAAATGAAAGGAGAAGGCCTTCTCAGAAGGCGGCAGGACTTCTCAGAAGCCCTGGCTCCTTCTGACAAGTTCTCTGTGTCTTCGGGGGACGCTTTGAAAACTCCTCAGAAGACCCGGGGGCTTCCGTGCCTTCTGAGAAGGCCCGCCCCCTCTCACTTCCCCCCCTCGCTCGCCGTCGATAAATAACAGGCCCATCTCTCACTTCCCCCCCTCGCTCGCCGTCGATAAATAACAGGCCCATCTTGAGCAGGGACCGACCGTCCCGGCATTCCTATAGTTATACCACGAGATGTTCTTAGAACCCCAAAATGTTCGAATAACAAAAGCAATGTTCTTAGAACAAATTCCCGATGTGTCAAAACAAGACGGGCTCCGCCAGAAATGTTCTAAGAACATCTCGTGTGAACCACAAAAGGTTCTTAGAACATTGCTTGGTGGGGCTATAGGCGAGCCAAGACGCTTCGCCACTGCTTGACCATCAGGGAGGGGGGGGGGTCGAGCGAGCCCGATCACCCCCGGTTACTATCGCCAGGCTCTTGCAAAGACCGGTCTCCGCCCCACCCCTTGCGGAGAGCCCCCCGCCTCGCGCACGAGCCGCGCGGCCGGGCCCAGCGGCAGGCGGATCACGGGGTCCCTGCTGCCCGCCGCCGGGTCCTCCATTCAGGCCGGGCGCGTCCCCTACGGACGGATTTTGGACGAAGTGCCAAAAAGAGTCAAAACCTGCTCAAACATGATCAACAATAATTAAAAAACAAATCGCGCCCAGAGCATGACTTTCCCATCTTTGAGTCGTCCCCCCGTAGAGGGACACACGCCCGACTTCGTCCTCCAAGAAGAACGCCACCGAGTACGCCGCCGCCCGGCCCGGCACGCCGGCCTCCGCGAGCACGACGCACCCGCGGCCCAGGTGCACCTCCGGCAGGGACGGCCGGGGCCGCGAGCGCAGCCCCACGTCGCGGTAGACTCGCCGGCACCATGGGGCCACTCGGCGCGTGAGCTCCTCGCTGTGTGTATATGTGTGTATAGGTATGTGTGGCTGTATGTATGCATACATGCATGCATGCGTGCATGCAAGAACGTATATTTGTATGCATGTGTATACGTATACGTCGATGTTATGTATGTGTATAGGTGCCGTAACTGTGTATACACACATAGATATGAAGGTATGTATAAGATTACGTACATGTGACAGTGTGTGTATGTACTCATGTATGTGCAGCTGATTGTGTAGTTATGTGTACTTGTATGAAACATAGATATGTATAAATGTACGTGCGCAGGCATTGGTATATGAATGGTCTATGTATGTGTACAGGTATATGTATATGTAGTTTGTTGTGTATACAAGTATTAGTCTGTGGATGCATATGTACTAATCCGCCATCGGGGGCGCCTGTCCCAAGGCGGCTGGAACATTGCAAGCGTGCCCCCCTCTTGCCACCGTAAGAAGGGCAACAACTTCTACGCCGCCCTGGGACAAGCGCCCACGAGGGTGGAGCACAACATCTTGTGCCGTTCTTCTCCCGCTCGAATGCGACACCCCCAAATGGGTACCGAAAGACTGGGCACGATGCTCAACAACAAACGTTGCCCAAAAACCAGGAGCAGCCGCTGTGGGGCAGGCGACCTCCTGCCTCAAATGGACAACGCCTGCGGCGGCACCCACAGCGAGTCCTGTCCTACACAGGCAGGAGCTGCTGTCGACCTTGGTACCGTCGGACCTTGGCCAGGCAACAAAAAAACATCCCTCGAGCACACGAGACCCTCCGCGGGCCAGAAGACACAGGACATCCAAGGGTCACCCCCGCCAGGCTGCACACGAGCACCGAGCAGGCACGACGAGCATCAAGGCACCCTCCCCGAACCGACCACAGTGATCTTATACATCGGTCCAGCTGTACCCCTCCTTGCCGTGCCCGTTACCGCTCGGGCCGAGCTGAAGCCGTGCGCCGCCCGCGCGGCCTGCCGACCGCTGCCAGCCCGCGAGGCGCCCCAGAGAGGCGCCACGACGACCCCCCGGGAAGGGCCCCCTCGGGCACGGCCCCGGGCCTCCCAGAGGGGGAGCGCGGCGCTGCGACGCCCCCGCGGACAACAACAGCACACCCCCCCCGAAGAGAGGCACCCAGGGCTCCCACAGTTGGAGGCCTGGAAGTGGGCACCAACACCAGCACATGGGGTTGCCTCCACAGGGGGAAGAGGATCCTAGACCTCGGCGTGCGTGGGAATATGTCGGTCACCTTGGAAGTCTGAATATTGCCACCATCACCGAGATCGAGATCTTCTTCCCTCGGTGGAGGCACAGCGCCGACACTGGAGTTGGTGTCAACCTCTAGGCCTGCGACACAGGTCGGCCGCACGCTGACATGGCTTACGGATCCGTGGGTCTGGCAGGCGGGCGCCAGGTCCACAGATCAGGGAAAGAGGCCCCCTGACACAAGGCGCCAATGCCGCCTCACCTGGCGACAGATCGCGCCGATTTTGAACGGACAGGGGTTCGCCGCTGCTAGCAGCGGCGCTCTCATGTATGTTTTCGGGGGTGGGTCGAATCCCCTCTGGCAAAACGCCCTGTCATGAAAGCTGCAAGGGGCACTCCTCGTACGCACGACCCCGCACTCCGAGTGCACCCCAAGGAGGGAGGCTAGACGAAACCAGTGGGCTCATCTGGCGAAACGTGCGTCGACCAGCGACACCGAACCGACTGGGGACCGCACCCGTGCACCCGCACGCCCAGACTTAGGTGAAGGACAAATGAAACATATGACCCCAAATAGTAGGAGCATCGTCACCATATGATTTGTTCACTGTGTTTGGCTATTCCTCCTGTAGAGGGACGTGCCCAACATTCGGCTAGACAAAACCAGCGGGCTCCTCTGGCGGCACGCGCGTCGACCAGCGACACCGAACCGACTGGGGACCACACCCATGCACCCGCACGCCCAGACTTAGGTAGAGGACAAATACAATATAGTCAAAACAATATGCAACATGATCCCAAACAGTAGGAAAATCGTCACCATATCATTTGTTCACTATGTTTGGATATTCCTCCTGTAGGGGGACGTGCCCAACATACGGCTAGACAAAACCATCGGGCTCCTCTGGCGACACGCGCGTCGACCAACGACACCGAACCGACTGGGGACCGCACCCGCTGCACCCGCACGCCCAGGCCGAGCGAACGCCCGCGCAGACGTCTCCCCGCAGCGGCCCTGAGGGGGGGCGCCTCCGTCCGTGCCTGGTTCCTGCCTTGCACTTCCTCGAGCGCGGCCGGCGGCGCGGCGCACGCCCCCCCCACGCCTCCGTGCAGGAGGAGGAGGACGAGGACGAGGAGGGGGAGGAGGGGAGGAGGAGGAGGAGGAGGAGGAGGAGGAGGAGGAGGAGGGGGAATAGGGGGGAGGAAGGAGGAGGAGGAGGAGGAGGAGGAGGAGAGAGGAGGAGGAGGACGAGGAGGAGGAGGAGGAGGGGAGGAGGAGGAGGAGGTCCAGACGTGCACCCCGCGGAGCGGAGAGGCATCAGGGGCGGCGGGCCCGCCGCGGGCAGCGCGGCGGCCACGCGGCGGGCCAGGTCGGCCGAGAGGCCCTCCGCCAGGAGGGCGCCCTCCCGCGCGGCGGCGCCGCCGTCGCCGACGGCGGGTGCCGCCTCGCCGTCGCTCGGCTCCTCCGCGCCCCAGCAGCTCTCGCTCCGAGGCCGGAGCCGACACATGGTCCAGGGCTCCGGGCCCCCCCCCTTCTCACGCCGATGCCTTCTCCAGGGCTCCGGGCCCCTCCCCCTTCTCATGCTGATGCCTTCCCACAAGCGCGATCGCGTCGTGAACGAAAATCCAGAAAGACAACGCGAGGTTTGTGGCCGACTTCGGCCCCCGGGGCCCTCTCGCCGGGCCTCGGGAGCGTCAGAGAACGAGTCGGGAGGAAGAGCCGGTCCCGGGGAAGGGGTCGGGACTTCAGGGGACCCCGTATACGGAACAAAATCAGGACGTCGCAAGTCTGGGTTTGCGCCCCCTGCCCCCCCCCCCCGCGCGATGGGTCATCTCCCCCCCTTGTGGTCGTGGCCCTGTGGGCGTGGCGCGGTGGTGGTGGTCATTGTCGTCGTCGTTCCCCCGCCTTCCCTTAGGTCGGGCCTGTCCCCCTACAGGGGGATTCTGGACGGAAAATCAGAAATATTCTAACATGTTCAACAAAAACAAGAATGGTAGAAAAATCGTCCCCTGACATAAAACAACTATTTTTGTATACTCCTCCTGTAGAGGGACGGGCCCTACTTAAGCCTTCCCCCCATCCCATCGGGGGCGGCTGTGACCCCCCCCCCCCCAGAGCACGTCCCATCTGGGGGGATGGGCTGGGCCTGTGACAACCCTCGGCCCGGGATCGCGCACATGCCCAGACCACCCTGACCATCGGATGCCAGATTATTTTTGGCCGTGGCCGACGGACGAGATCGGCCGCCACCGATTTCACTTGAACTCCCGAGAACGGTGGCGACCGACTTGGCTCCAACATCGACCACGACCGATCGGTCGCGACCAGAAACAGCTGGTGAGCGTTTTTCCCCGACCTTGCGGATGGGTTCCCGTTTAGTGTTCCCCTGGGGGGGTCTGGGGGAGTACCCCCCGGGACATGGCCCCGGCCACGCGGCGAACGCCAGAGGAAGCCGGCCCCATTTCGGCAGACACACTTCCGTGCGGCACGGGCGGCCCCAAGATGGTCCGTAAGATGGTCCAAGAGGGCCACGAGCCCCCTACTGCCTACTGTTCGGACCAGACCATCCCAGATGGCTCCTACACGGCCCAGACAGCCCCGAAGAGGCCCCGCGAGGCTTCCCAGAGGGGTTCCAAGAGGGCTCCGAGAGGCAAAATTCATTGATTTTCTTTGGGTTTCTGCAGATTGTCGGCTTCCCGACGCTCCCAGACGGCCCTAAAGGCCCGAAAGATCCCACCAAGACGGCCTCAGAGGCCCCCAGGATGCCCTCAAGAAAGCGCTCAGACGGCCCAAGACGCTCCCAAGACGACCGAAACGGCCTCCAAGACGGCACCCAAAAGAGGGGCCCAAGAGGGGGGGCAGGGACCGACATTTTGGGCTCTCCGCCCCCCCAACAAAAACCCAGGATGCCCCAAAAGGCCCCCAAGAGGCCCCTAGAAGCCTCCAAGAGGACCCCAGGAAGCCCCCAGAGGCCCCCAAGAGGGCCCCAAGACTGCCTCAGAGGGCCCCGAGGTGGTCGGAGACGCCCCAGGGCCCGAAGACTCCCCAACAGCAGGGCTCCAAGAGGGTCGGAGACACCCCGACAAAGTGTCACAGCATCAAACGGACAACACGGGAGCCAGCAGAATGTAAACTGACAACACGGGAATCAGCATTATGCGCCCTCCTCCTCGCAAGTCACGCCCACTTGTCCTCCAAGGTCGGGGTTCGTAGCAATATCAGGTTTTACTCGGCGTTTCGACATTGGGCGGCAATGGGGGGGGAGGGGGAGATCTGGCTCCAGACCCCTGCTTAGCGCGACTGCTTGCACGAGTGCGGTCTCTGGGGGAGCCTCCACCCGCTCGAAACAGGCGCCAGAACACAGACAAGATCTACTCCATGGAAAGGGAGGGGGGCCCGCTATGGGGCCACATGCGAACCCTACCCCTACCCCCCCCCCCACGATTTCTGAGGGGGAGGGGGAGCTCCTGAACGAAGTGAACCCCGCCCTCCCCCTCAGAACTCGTGGGGGGTAGGGGTAGGGTTCGCATGTGGCCCCCTGCCCGCGCCGATCGGCAGAACACTGCATCACACAAACGCCCAGCCGGCGTGCCCACCTGGGCGCCTCGGACGCCGCCGCGAGGCTCCGAGGCACCCCCGTGGGGCCTCCGCCTCCCCAGGGGGGCACCGAAGAGAGCCGCTGCGTCTGCCCGCGGCGGGCAGGCCGGCGGCAGGGCACCCGGGGCTGGGGCACGGCTGCCTCGGTCGCCCTCGCACCCCAGACAGCATCGCGGCGTTGAGACATTCGGGACGGGCGGTTCGGGGCCATCTTCGGCCTCGGGGGGCCCTCTCGCCGGGCCTCGGGACCGGCAGAACACGACTGGGGGGGAAGAACCGGTCCCGAGGAAGGGGTCGGGACTTCCAGGGACCCCGCACTGAAAAGCCCAGGACGTCGCATGTCTGGGACCCGCCCTCCCTTGGGGCACCCATTGACTTCGGGTCTGGGAGCAGCGAGTCAAAGGAAAGGAAGGAGAACGAGGGCCGCTCTGCTGGCAGGAGTCTGGAGGAAAAGGGCGGACGCAGAAGAGGCGCCCTTTGGCCGGCACCCGCCGTGTGGGACCCCGGGAGACACGGGACATGGCCAGCCTCGAGCCCTGGAGGTTGCCGCGGTTGCCAAATGTACGACGAGCGGGTCCTGGGGCATCGGCGTCTGAGGCGGGGTGGACGTGCATAGAGGCCTCCTAGACGGGGTCGGAGTAGATGGAGTCGGAGGATCGCGCCGCATCGCAAATGCATCGCCGATGTATCGGCGATGCATCGGCGATGCATCGGCGATGCATCGGCGATGCACCGGCGATGCATTGCTGATGTTGGTGATGTATCAGCGACGTCGACGTGAACCAGATCGGGCTACACATCGAGCTGCATCGGCGATGCATCGGCGATGCGGCGCGATCCTCCGACCCCATCTACCCCGACCACATCTAGGAGGCCTAGAGTGCATGAGCTCTGGCCTCGGATCTCGCAGAACGCCCTGCGCTCGGGGTCGTCCTCGTCGTGGAACAGGTCGTCCCAGGACCCGCCAACGCAGCCAGAGCCGGAGGCGCAGCGGGGGTGGCCCTGCGCCGTGGGCCACGACATATGGCGGCCTCCCCTTTTGAGCAGGGACCGACCGTCCCGGCATTCCTTTAGACTTACCACGGAATTCTCTTAGAGCCCCAACTGCTCTAAGAGCAACAACAATGTTCTTAGAGCAAAAACGCGCCGTGTTAAAACAAGACAGTCTCAACCAGAAATGTTCTTAGAACATTTCGTGCAGACCACAAAAGGTTCTTAGAACATTTTTTGGTGGGCCTCTAGGCAAGCCAGGACGCTTCGCCACTGCCTGACCCTTGCTCGCGGCCGAGGGCACGGGTGAGGCCCGGCCAGCGCGGCGCAAGCCTCGGACCAAGATGGCCACGGACCGCAGACCCCTTTGCCAAACAGGATCGCGTCGTCGAAAAATCCGGACGGCAAGTTTTTTTTTGCCAGTTTCGGCCTCGGGGGGCCCTCGCCGGGCCCCGTGAGCGTCGAAAAACGACTCGGGAGGAAAAGCCGGTCCCGGGGAAAGGGTCGGGACTTCCGGGGACCCCGTCTTGAAACATCAGGACGACGCATGTCTGGGTTTGCAAAAGTGCCGCCAAAGATCGCGGCGGACGGTTTTCGTCGGCGACGCGCAAGGGTGACCTCTCTGGTGCGCGGCTCTCGCGGGCAGTGGGGAGGCCAAATCAGAGCGTGCAGGCCGACGTTGGGGGGAGCCCCGTGGGCCCGCACCAGAGGTCACCCTGGTGAAAGGTCACTCTCACGCGCGGCCGATTTTGGCTATGCTCGGCCTCCCAGGGGTGAAACCGGGGCCGTCGAAACTCGGCCCAGGAAGAGATGGCCAGCCCTGGGCAAGGCGTCGAGCGTCGAGATCTCTGGGGGTCCACGCACGTCGGGGGCCTGGGGGCGGTCACGGGAAGGGTGGAAAGCAGAATCCTGGGCCTGGGCTTAGGCCGGGCATGTCCTCCTACAGGCGGATTTCGGAGGAACAGTGACAAGTAGTCCAACCATACTGAAATACGGTCAGAAGTAACAAACAATCGTCACCTGACTATTTCTTTACTATTTTTTGAGTACTCCTCCTGTGGGGGGCCATCCCCGACGTAAGCCCAGGTCGAGCGAGCCCGCGCAGACTTAATGATCAAAAAAAACCGAAAGTTATCAGGACAAGTTGTACCAATACAACTTTTGTATAACAAAAAAATGTTTGAGGACATATTAGAAATAATGACAACTCCAAAAAGAGCAGTAATCGAAAAGTCGTCCCCAGACTAGTTCCTGATTGTTCTTGAGTGTTCCTCCTGTAGAGGGACACGCCCGACTTGAGCCCAGGCCGAGCGAGCCCGCGCAGACTCAAGAACCAAAGACGATCGACAAAATGGGAAGCTCGCCCCAAGACTATACGTTTACTGGTTTTATGTCGGGCCTGTCCCCCTACAGGGGGATTTTCGACGAAAAATTAAGAATACCCCAAAAATACACCAAAAAGGCACGAACATACTCAAAAAATAGTCCCCAGGCTATGTTTGGACTGTTATTTTATTATTTTCAGGGTATGTTTGATTTTTCGTCGAAAATCCCCCTGTAGGGGGGACAGGCCCGACTTAACACTAGTTTGGACTGTTCCTCCTGCAGGGTGGCACGCCCGACGTGGGCCTGGGCCCGGCGTGACTCCTCGGCCCGCGGCCCCTCCAGAGCAGTCCGCGTGCGGGTGCACGCAGGCGCGCCGGGAGGGGCGGGGGCAGCGTCCACGCGCGTGCTCCTCGGAGGCCCCCCCAGGTGAGCGGGGCGGTGACAGGCCGTGAGGCCGTGGGCGCCATGACGAAGGACACCTGGACAATCCTATCATTGAACCACATGTGTTTCAAACGTTTGAAGCATGTTCCAGAATTGTTGCAGCATGTGTGTGTGTGTGTTTACATGACATGTTTAAACCAATCTAGGACATCTGGAAATGATTCGGCACCATGTTTCCTATGCATTGATCGTCGTCCACAACCGTGAGGTCACCTCGAACCCCCAAAGACGTCGCCCCAGGGTCCGCGACCGCACAGTTTGGGGACCCCCTGGTGGCCCCCATTGGCCCGAGACAGTCCGGAGAGCGGCCCGAGCCCCAGAACCGTGCGGCTACCCCGACCTCCCACCAGCTCACCGCTGTGTGGGCACCGCGCCGCGTGGGGGCCGCCGAGCTCTGCAGACCACTGACCTGGTCGTATACTCACCTCCACCCGCGGACCCTGCAGGGGCCGGAGCAGCCGACACCGAGTCGCGAAGCCGGATCGGATCGAGACGTGCGCCGGATCGCGCCGCATCGGCACGGGGCCGAGATCGAATCGGTTCGGCCGCGCCAGGAGACACAACGCCATGCAAGACATCGCATCGACGGGAGATCGGAACCGAACAGAACCGAACAGAAGAACAACACATTGCATGAACATAATGTAACGGGAATTGCATGAACAAGCCGAATATCGGAATTGCATGAACATAATGTCTTGGGAGTCCGCGCGGAATTCTTGGTATGGCGCTGGACGCCCCTTCCTGGCGCGCGGAGCGTGCCAGGGACGGCGCCAGAGGCGCCGCCAGGGGGGCCCAACGCCGATCCGAGAAATCCACGCGGACCTCCGATGAATCATGCCGCTTTCCGCTCTTCGAGCGGGAATGAGGAGATCACAGCCCACCCCCACGACCTCCGGCCTGATGATCCCGTGGGTCCTGGCTGGGGGCGAGGGTGGTTTTCGTAGCAGAAGAACAGCCAGGACCCCCTGGATCACCAGGTCGGGAGTGGGGGTCCTGGCTGGGGACGGGGGTGGGCTGAGCTGTCCTGAGGACAAGAGCTGGGAGAAATCGGCATCGAATCGCGTCGATCGCATCGGAAGCAGCCCTGCCGAGCGCGCACTTCTTGCCGCGGCGGTCCCGCCGGGCCGGCGCCCCCGACGAAGGCCGGCGGCGGCCGTGGCATGCCCAGGGCGCGCGAGGCGAGCTCGCGGAGGAGCGCGGCGTAGGGCGAGCACTCCAGGGGCGCGCGCTCGAGCCCGAAGTAGTCGAACCAGCAGCGCATCCTGCGGGGAACAGGCCTCCTCCCTCCTCCTCCTCCTCCTCCTCCTCCTCCTCCTCCTCCTCCTCCTCCTCCTCCTCCTCCTCCTCCTCCTCCCTCCTCCTCCAAATGCTCCTCCTCTTCCCTCCTCCTCCTCCTCCTCCTCCTCCTGCCTGCTCCTCCCTCCTCCTCCTCCGCCTCCTCCTCCTCCTCCTCCTCCTCCTCCTCCTCCTCCTCCTCCTCCTCCTCCTCCTCCTCCTCCCCCTCCTGCTCCTCCTGCTCCTCCTCTCCTCCTCCTCCTCCTCCTCCTCCTCCTCCTCCTCCTCCCTCCTCCTCCTCACCCTCCTCCTGCTCCTCTCCTCCCTCCTCCTCCTCCTCCTCCTCCTCCTCCTCCTCCTCCTCCTCCTCCTCCTCCTCCTCCTCCTCCTCCTCCTCCTCCTCCTCCTCCTCCTCCTCCTCCTCCTCCTCCTCCTCCTCCTCCTCCTCCTCCTCCTCCTCCTGCTCCTCCTGCTCCTCCTCCTCCTGCTCCTCCTCCTCCTCCTTCTCCTCCTCCTCCGCCTCCTCCCTCCTCCTCCTCCTCCTCCTCCTCCTCCTCCTCCTCCTCCTCCTCCTCCTCCTCCTCCTCCTCCTCCTCCTCCTCCTCCTCCTCCTCCTCCTCCTCCTCCTCCTCTCCCTCTTTCCCTCCTCCCCCCCTCCCTCCTCCCTCCCTCCCTCCTCCCTCCCTCCCTCCCTCCCTCCCTCCTTCCCCCTCCTCCTCATGCTCCTCCTCTTCCCTCCTCCTCCTCCTCCTCCTCCTCCTCCTCCTCCTCCTGCTCCTCCTCCTCCACCACCACCAGAGGTCTCCGTAGCAATTTTGGTTCAAGCCATTTTGGCTCAAAAGCCATTTTGGCTCAAGCAATTGGGGCTCTTGCAGGTGGGGCGGGGACTGGGGTAACTTTTCCTTTCTTACCTACCCACCGTACCTCCAGAGTTCCAGTCCTGCACCTCTGCGTGGTGCTTGAGTGGCATCGCGGTCGCGAACGAGATCGTTACCGCGTTGGCGAAGCAGGGCATAGTCTATAGTATCCGCATAATCACATGCCGAGTGTATCATCCAGGGTCTGGAGCAGGTGCACCAACTGCAAAACGTGCGAACGGAACCACACTCTCGAGGACAATGGCCGAGTATGTAAGAAGTGCGGGCAGCAGGTTCGCCTCCATCGCGCCAGGTCCAAATCCCCCAAGAGTGTGTCCTTCGACGCTGGCAGGAACCAGTTGCTCAGACCTGGGAAGTCTATTTTGAAGGGGTCAGTTGCGCAGAGCACGGCGAAGCCCCCGTCGGTGAAGGATCTCCTGGTGAATGCCATAGCCGCTGCCACCGACCCGAAGTTGCGAGACACCCTTCAGGCAGAGCTGGCTAAGCTCGAGAGCGAGTCGCAGGCGCCCGTTGTCGAGGAATCTGCAGCAGAGGCAGTACGACGTGCTGATTTTGCCTGGCGGGATGCTGAGCACAAACACAATCAGTCGGTGAAGTCAGTCATGAGGCTCAGGCAGCAGCTCGCCGTCGCTGAGGCCAAGGAGGTCACAGCGGCCACTGCCCTCGCCGAGGCCACATTGAACAAACAGGCCGCAGCCAAGCGTCTCGCTCAGGTGGAGGGCGCTGCTGAGGCCGACTCCTGTCCCAAGGATGGGAACGGGTCTGGATTATTCAACCTGTCTTGGGATGCAAGTACCTTTGATAACCTGGAGGATTTCGAGGAGTCCGAGCGAGGCGACATGGGGAAGCTGAAGTCTGAGCTCCAGCAGGCCAAGGATCTCCCCACCAACCGCGAGGAGCAGGTCAAGGAGTGGCTGAAGAAGGCCACCGACCTGCGCCCGGCAGTAACCGAGAGGATGAAGAAGAGGCGGTCCGACACCTCGAACACCGCCGAGAACGAGGAGAAGAAGGCTGAGGCCCCGCCGCAGCAAGCTGGACAGGCCCCTGGAGCTCCTGGCCAGACTACCTCGGCGGAGACGGTGAGCCAGGATGAGAAGGAGGCCAACGAGGTTAGAGCTGCTGCTGTGCGAGCCGAGGCTGAACGCATACCCCGCGCCAAGTTCGTGGCTGCCGAGGCCAAGGGCAAGGGGGCGACGGCCAAGGCGGGGGGCAAGGGCTACGCGCCCTACTCGGAGCGAGAATCATCGAGCGCGTCTGAGCCACTGGGTGGGCCAGCTCAGGCGTCGCAAGGATGTCATGGCCTACCAGAGTATTCATCCTCTCGTTCGGCTCCTGGACCACCACGGCTATTTCGGGGACCTGGTGAAGTATCCGGGCCTCCCTCCTCTCCATCTTCCTCTACGACGGCTGGGACATCTATGTCTGACTCGCAGTCGAGTCCTGACGATGATGATGGGGGGCCTCATACTACTGTCAACTTCGGGGATGTTACGTGCTTGAGTGACAAAGTTTGGCAATGGGTAGCACAGCAGAGGCGCGCGACGGACATGTTCGCGTTCGTTGAGACCCACGTCAACGCAGTCGATGCCAAATCTTGGGATATCAAAGCTCGCAGTCAGGGGCTTCGGTCGTTTCACAATGCAGCACGTAGTGGGGTACGGCAGCGTCAGGTTGCTGGAGGGCGTGAGGCGAGGGCGAATGAGGGAGGTGAGTGGATCTTGTCCAAGGGCCACCTCAGAATTCATTCACTCGAGCTTGCCAACATGCCCGATCTCAAGCAAGACACTTCTCAACAATTAGACGGCATGGTACCAGTGGTGGTCCACATGCGCGGGTTCTCGTTCGCTCTCATTAGTTTCTACGGTTGGAGCGGGATCGGGTTCTCGGGGGAGAACCTTCTTCGATACCGCCGCCTCGGAGGACTCCTTCGAGCGCTCCAGCTGCCGTGGATCGTCGTCGGAGACTTCAACATCTCAGCGGCCGCTCTATTTCATTCTCAGTTCGTGTCTAAACTTGGAGCGCATATTGTGACGGCCCCAGTTGAATGCACATGCGACGCTGGCAAGAAAGGGTCCCACATCGACTACCTCCTTTGCAGCACCAGTGCGATTGGCATCATTCGCAGAGTGGATCCGATCGTGGATGTACCGTGGAAGACGCACATTAGTCTCCGAGTTTCTTTCAGGCAGAGGGGCGAACAGCTACTCACTCGTCTCATGAGTGTCGCAGTTCGACTGCCACACGTTCCTCGACCAGGGGTCGAACCCACGGTGGGATCCAAATCGAGCAAGGCACGTGCTGAGAGGGCGCTCGCAGTGCAGGCAAGTGTCATCAAGCGAGACGCTCGCTATGCTGAACTGTTCGGTGATGCTCCGGAGGCCGCTGCCCCGAGTAAAATGGTTGGCCAGCCACAGTCGGGAGCCTCGGGGCCACCGGTTGCGGTAGACGATTGTGAACCCGATTTTGATTTCTTCGAAGAAGAGGACCCGCGGGTCCACGAGCTTAATTTCTGTCCCGACAGCGCCCTCGGGGGCCAGTCTGGAGCTGGAGGCCCGCATGTTGAGCCGCAGTCTGGCGCGCTTGGTCCTGGACCCCCTGGGTCGGCCTCGGGCTCTGGCTCTGATCCTGGGGGCTTGGGGCTCTTGGGCGGTGTCGCGGGGCCGAACGGGCGCAGCGAACCCTCGTCCCAGGACCAGGCGGCGCAGCAGGATAATTCGGCCCAGACCCCCCCCTAGCTTGTCTAGTGATCCTGTTACCTTCGCCATCCCTTTGGAAGCTTGGGAGGCTCAGCGAGCCTCTGTAGGGTGTTCCAGTTTCTCCCCTGCTTCCCTCCCCCCCTACCTGTTCGACTCCGCAGTGTACCAGGCTAACCCCAAGGGCTTCAACATCGCAAGTGGGCTCTACGCACCTTGGGTTCAGGCTGTCGAGGGGTCTATTTACCAACATCACGGTGAGCAAGCCCGAATTGGCCCTTCTCGGTCGGAGAGCCCGTATTTCGTCGTTGAGGAGGTGCGGGTGAATGATAAAGTTCAGGCTGCCCCTTTACGTGATCTTGTTGCTGGGTGGTGGGCTCGGCTTCGTACCGTCATTAACTCCTTAGCCCGCCACAAAGCTAGGAGGACTGGAGTGCTGCAGCGTCAAAGGTTGGAGAAGGCATGTCTGAGGCTTCTAGAAGATCGGCCTGACCAAGTCCATCGTGTCGCGCGGGACGGCTTGGAACCTGCCTGGTCTGAATGGCTTCGGGTGCTGCTGGCCATTGGTGAATGCGATGTTCCATTGCTTGAGAGGCTGGCTAAAGATTCTGGTAAGATCATGCGTCGTGCTCAGCGTAGGGCGGCGTCCGAGTCGTTGCGCGAGTTCAGGGAGTGGGCGGTCACCTCGGAGGCGCTCGGCTGCCTCCACCTCTCCATGCGCCAGGACCCCATCCCCGCCCAGGAGCTTTGGGATAATCACTCCCTCGTGTACCACCCCAAGGACATTGTTGATTTCAAAGCTCGCGGGTGGCATCAGTTGTGGGCTCCTCCAGTCAGTGCTCCTGAGGCCCTGTTCGAGGGGGTGTTGGGGGTCATCCGCGACGCCATTCGGGATTCTGAGGCCCTTCCTGAGCTCCAGGTTCACGACCTTCGTCAGGCCCTCAGAGGAATGCGGCCCTCGACGGGGCTAGGCGTGGACAAGCTCACGCCGTGCGACCTCGAGCGGCCCCCCGACGTCGGCCTGCAAGAGCTTGCCAACATTCTGAATACTATCGAACAGCTTGGAGTTTGGCCGATTCAGACTATGGTTGCGGTCGGGAAACTTATCCCTAAAAAGTTGTCTGGGGATCGGGTCATTGGGTTGGTTTCTACGATTGGGAGTCTGGAGCAAGGCTCGGAAGCCCTGGGTGAAATCCTGGACCGAGGCCACCGCGCCGAGCTGGGACGCTGCTGTTCGGGGGAGCTCGGCCCTACAAGAGGCCTTTCGGCGCGTGCTTGACGAGGAAGTGTGTTCTGCTCTTGCCATTCCGTATGGTCACAGTTTGGTCGACATCAGCTCATTCTATGACACCATGTACTGGCTCAAATTGGCAAGGGCAGCTATCAGATTGGAATTCCAACCAACTGTGCTACTTCTCGAACTCTCTCAGTGTGCGGCACCACGCACACTTAGTCAGCTGAATGCGTTCTCGCAGCCCTTCGAGCCCACCCAGAGCATCGTCCAAGGGCTCAGGTCGGGGACACGGCTGGCGAGGATCAGGACTTATCACGTCACGCAGCGCATCAGCACCGCTCAGGTGCGATGCAGTCACCGTTTGTGGGTCGACGATTTGTCGCGGGCCACTAAGGGCTCGCGAGAGGAAGTTCGATCGAATATTCTCGAGTGTACTTCGGCCACGGCAGCTGGATTGCGGACCCAGAGGTTGCCCATAGCATCTAAGTCAGTGGTTATGTGCTCACGCCACGGCGACGCGAAGGCGGTGGTCAAGGCGCTGAGACTCCGAGGCGTTTCTATCTCTGCAGCTCGTCAGACTTCATATTTGGGTGTGGATTTGGGCGCAAACTGTCGGCATGCGCGAGAGCAACGTTCAAAACGGAACGCCAGACATGTCCTTCGCAACAGGAAGGTGGTCCGCTACACTAGAGTTATTCGAAGGGCTCATCTGACTTCCAAGTTGGAGCGTCAGGGGGGCCAAGCAGCAGGAAGTTATGGATATCAATTGCATGGAGTGGTTGGATCTCACCTCGCGGCCTACCGTCGCAGACTCGGGGCCGCCTGCTGCGGCAAGTCTCGGGGGCGATGTGTGACTACCCTTCTGGCAATCGAAGCTCCCAACCTCGACCCAGCGGAGAAGTTTGCAGCAGGCACTTTCGAGTTATGGTTGCAGCAGTGGAGGGATCAACCTCAGCTTCGGGGTGCTGCCCTTCGTGCGCGGCCTAAGGTCAGGGCCAAGATGGAGAGTATTCCTGAGGCTGTGCGCAGTCGGCGTACACGAGGGCCGATGCCTGCCATCATGTCTTACGTGCTGGGCCCCGGGTGGGTCCCGAGGACCCCTGCGCCATGGGAGCCACCTGGAGATGTCAAGCGGGAGTTTCCCGATGGGAACTTCACTGGCATTCCCGCGCTGGATAGTTTCAAGGAGTTCATTGATGAGGTAAAGGTAGCTGCGATGGTTCCCTTCTGGCGCCAGGCAGAATTGCACCACGGCGGGGGCGGCCTGGGGCAAGGAATTGACGGGTACCCTCTCCGACGGTTACCCAAGCAGCGTCGAGGTGCGCGACCTGGGGGGCCTCGTCTTGCAGGCCTGCTCTTGAACATCGCGATCGGGGCTGCCTGGCCCAAGGCTAGGAAGATGGATCAGTTGAAGTCCCCAGGGCGCGTGTGTCCAGTGTCTTCCAATGCTGGCCACTCGGGCTCTGTTTCAGGTGATCAGACGAGCCCCGATGTTCCTCAGCAGTCGGCGGCGCCAAGGGCGCAGCCCGTGCTGACCAACATGAGCGACGACCACGACCCGTTTGCCGATATCGAGCTGAGTGCTGACGAGGGCCAGGCGTACCAGAATGGGCCTACGAGCGCAGTGCGACGGGGTGCACAAGTGGGCATTCAATTTAATGTGAACTGCGACCGATGTGGTGAAGCTCCTGAGACATCTTATCACAGATACTGGAGTTGTTCTCATAACAGGGGTGCAGTAGCTTATCTTAACAGCGAGTGCCTCGAAGGGCAGGCCAGAACGCAGCATGAGATGCACGCTTGTTTTTGGCACAGAGGACTCATACCCGCTGCATGGACCAGGACTCCTGATCCTCCGCAGGAACACTCTTGGACTTGTGGTGGTCTGAACGATGGTGTGTTTGAAGGACGTTTGCCCATGGGGACCGAGAATGCAAGTGGTGGCCCAGACACTGTAGATAGCAGGTTACGACGTGTTGCTTTAGGAGTCGCCACTGTTGCCAATTATGTCGACCCGCAGGTGGGGTGTTTCATCACTGGACCGTTGACGGGGCACCGCCAAGTGGTTGCTCGGGGCGAACTTCGAGGGCTCTGGCTTGCCATCTGGGCCAGTCAGGGGCCAATTATGTATGTGACGGATTGTGAGAATGTGTACAAAGGATGGATATCTAAGGCACGTGTGCACCACAAAGGTGAAGATGGTGACGAATGGGCCCGCATAGGGCAACTACTTGAGCATCGGTCTCCAGACTTGTTTCAGGTCAGATTCGTGAACTCAAATCTTAGTGCTGAAGATGTCATGAGCCACCGTGCTGAATCGTGGCTAGTCGTGGGCAATACCATCATCGACGAGCTGGTGAAGGACGCGGCCATTGCTGCACGGCCCCCAGTGGCTGTACGACATGAAGTGCTGCAAGTCGAGCGACGAGCTCACCTTGTACGACACAGGCTCCTGCGAGCCTCACTGGACGTCTTGGCAGCCGAGGCCGAGATGGGGATGAAGAGAAAGGCGGGACCTCCACCTCCTCCTCCCCCTCCTCCGCCCGCCCCGTCAGTAGTTGCCACAATGGTTTCTCAGCATCAGTTTGATGATTCTCGTTCGCGCTGTTCCATGTGTTTTAGCTCGGCTACCCAGGCTCGGGCCACTAAATAGAAACGAACCCCCTGCTTTAAGCCTCTGGACATACACGGGGATTATTGTAGGCTCACATTTAAGCAGAAGCTTCATCTAGCGGGGGGCTGGGCGCACGAAACCCATCAGCTGAAATTGTGCACGCGTTTAAATGTGTGGTTCTGCGGAGTGTGTGGATCCTTCTCAAGCAAGCGTAAGTCCGCCATCCAGGAACCATGTTCGTTGAGGGCCACACCCACGGGGGCAGAGTATTTGAGGAGGACTCACTCGGGACAGTGGCCGAAGGTCTTGAGCAAGGCCGAGAAGGCCAGCCGACTGGCCAACCCGAGGAGGAAGCCCATCTCCCCCATTTACAGCCATTTTCCTGTCACTTAGTGAACTGACGTTCTCATTCTCACCACCACCAGAAGTCCGTGCCCAGAAGCCACGCCTCGAGCTGCTGGCGCTCCGCTCTGGGCCCTCCCCCCCCCGGGAACGCCTGGAACGGGGTGCCGCAGCTCTGCGGGAGGAGCGGCCAGCCCGCGAGCTGGTGGTGATGTCTCTTCCCCCTCTGGTGAATAACGGCGTGTGTGTGTACGTATGTATGCATGTGTGTATGTCTGTACGCATGTACGCATGTGTGTATGCATGCATGCACGCTTGTATGGGTGTATGCATGTATGCATGCATGTATGTATGCCTGGACGTATACATATGTGTATATGTGTGTGGTTGGCGTTGTGTGTATAAATATGTATGCAGGTATATATGTACGTATGGGTGTATGCATGTATGTATGCATTATGTATGTATGCATGTATAAAGGTATGCATGGATGTATATGGATATGGATGTGTTGATGTATGCATATCCATATATGTCTATATATATATATGTATACAAATCTAGGTATATACACGTATATCAGAACGCGGAAGTCCGCGGCGAGTCCTCGGATCCGAGAAATCCGCGCAGACCTGCGGCAGTTTTATGTTCGTACCATTCGTTGCTCCCCGAATCCTAGCGACCTCGCCCTGGAGCCCCCGGACGTAGTCCGGCCGTTCCTCGTGGGCGAAGCACATACAATCAGAAAATTAATGGTATGTAAGGAAACAGGGTAAGGATGCAAGACCCCTTGGATGTTCCAGTTGCCCTTGTGAGAGCTCCCTGGGGGTCAACGTTGGCTCAGGATGCACAGGCGGACCTGACAATATCAATATCCACGGCCTCGCGGGCCGAACACCTGGTCCGCGACTCCGTGGACACGGGGCGTTTCGCTCGCGAATGCCCCGCGCGGAACGTATCAATGCGACCGCGTATCCCCAGGACCGCGCCGCGGAGTCGATGAAGCTGACGATGACGATGACGATGACCATCGTCAACCGTCATCGTCATCGTCGTCGTAATCGTCATCATCGGCATCGTCGTCTTCATCACCTTCATCATCGTCATCATCATCATCGTCTTCGTCGTCGTCATCGGCATCGTCGTCATCGTCATCGTCATCAACATCATCACCATCGTCGTCATCGTCATCGACCGCGAGGGCGTGGATATTCGACAAGGAAACGTTCGTCGCCCGTGAGTGCCTCGAGGAGCTCCCGAAGGTACCAGTACAGGCTGCCGTCCGCCTTGGCCATCGGCCACCGGATGCTAAACCTGTCCCAGTCCGCCACCGAGGCGACGGTCGGCGGCGCGCATGGGGGAAAGGTGATGAGGATGATGACGATGGTGATGCTGATGATGCTGGTCGTCATCATCATCATCATCATCATCATCGTCATCATCATCGTCATCATCGTCATCATCATGGTAATCATCGTCAGTATCACCATCACGATCACCATAATCATAATCAGCATCAAAATCATCACCACCATCATCATCACCAACATCATCACCACCACCACCATCATCATCATCATCATGGTCACCATCAACATGATCACCATCTTGATCATCACCATCATCATCACCACCACCATCATCATAGTCACCATCAGCATGATCATCATCTTCATCATCACCATCTTCGTAATCGTCAGCAGCATTGTCATAACCATCATCCAGACCCTCATCATCACCATCATCATCATCACCATCACCACCACGATCATCATCATCATCATCATCATCAGCAGCAGCAGCATAATCATCAACTCAGCATCATCATCTTCACCTTCATCATCAGCATCAGCATCAGCATCAGCATCAGCGCCAGCACCAGCATCATCATAATCATCATCATCATCATCACAATCACCACCATCGTCATCATCATCATAGTCATCAACAGCATCATCATCAATAGCATCAGCATCAGCATCAGCATCATCATGACTACCATCAGCATCATCATCATCATCATCATCATCATCGTCATCATCATCAGCATCATCATCATCATCATCAGCAACATCATCATCAGCAGCAGCATCAGCGCAAGCATCAGCATCAGCATCAGCATCACCACCCTGACCATCACCATCACCATCATCACCATGATCATCATCACCATCATCATCATCGTCATCATCATCAACCTCTTCTTGAAAGGGCGGGCCTCCTCACAAGGCCCAGGAGGAGGCCTCGGGCCTTCCGAGAAGCTTCCTCGGCCTTCTCCCCGAAGCCACGGAGACCTCATCAGAAGGCCAGGGGGCTTCTGCGAAGTCCCGCCGCCTCCCGCCCCCTTTCACTCCCCCCCTCGGCGCGCCGCCGAGAAGGGGAAGCGGAGATCGTCCGACAATATCACGGGCACGCACCCCGAGAACAGCGCCTCGAAGACCCGGGAGGTGTAGGAGCTGGCCCCCTTCGGGCAGAGGCAGAAGTGCGAGTTCCCCATGATGGCCGCGTAGCTCGGGACCGGGCCTCCCAGGGACACGTTCGGCAGGCCCGCGAGCTCGAGCAGAGACAGGCGGACCGTCTCGTTGGTCACCCTGTTGGGCGGCCTCCCAGATGGGCTTTGTGCAGACGGGGCCGGAGACTCGCGCCGCATCGAGGATGCACCGCCGATGCATTGTTGGTGCATCGGCGACGTGTGCGATGCACCGGCGCCGTCGGCGTGAGCAGAATCGGGCTCCGCATCGAGCCGTTTTGGCGATGCATCGGCGATGCGGCGCGGGCCTTCGATCCCAGTTACTCCAACCTCATCTGGGAGGCCTACACCTGTACGCCCTCCTGACGTCGGCGTCGGACGAATTGGCGTGCTGCCCGTGCCACGCCATCACGATCGTCCTGTCTCCGACTGGGCGCGAGTTCGCCAGCAGCCTCTTAACCTGGGCCAGTGGCGTGACTGGCGGGACCACGAGGTCCTTCCAGGGCTGGAAGCAGTCCCGGCAGTGCCAGCAGAGGTCGTCGGAGCTGGAGCACTCGATGGGGTAAGACTCCACGGCGAGGATGACCGCAGGGGCCAGGATCTCCCTCCACCCGGGCAGCTGCCAAGCCGAGGCGCCGAACAGGAAGACGTGGTCCTGGGGGGGCAACATGAGTACAGTCGGGCTGCTGAAAGAAGGAACGCTAAATAAGGAACGAAGCACCTTCTTGGCCCTGTAAGCGCCTCCGTGCCCCGGGAGGGCAAAGAGGAACAGCACTGGAGGCACCTAGGGAACATCGAGCCCCTTCCGAACCCAAACTGTTCCTTATTTCGGCGTCCTGGCCGTACCCAGACACCCGATGCCGCTGCTTCCCGGACCTCTCCTGGGGGCGCACTCTGACCAGGACTTCGCAACGACTACGGCCGTGGCGACGCACGCCTCCCAGGAGGCCCAGGAAGGCGAGCACGAGGTGAAGGTGGTGGCACGGTGGAGGCCAGTCCACAGGAAACCCTCCCCACGAAACCCAACCCTGAGACCCCAGGACGTCCATGGATTCTGGTGTGGGAACGTCTCGCTTTCCATACCCAAACCATCGAGGCCCAAGAAACCCAGGGCACCCTGGAGGCAAACACGGTGTTTCTTGGCATGGGTCTCCACTGTATCGGTCACCTCTTCCGCTTCTGAGGTCCACACCCCCGCGGCGGCCCCAGTGGGGCAGCAGCCGCACCCGCGACGCGAGCAGCTCGGCGCGGCGGGCCTTCTCCTCGGCGGGAAGGGCGCCCACCTTGCGGGGAGGCGCAAGGATTCGGGTGCGGGGGACTCGGTTGGGCCTGACGGGGCAATCGTGAAAATGACAAGACGCAATCTGAACTTTCACGCGAACTCCCGCATCAGACATCCCACGAAAAGTGGACCGTCAAAATCCAGGTCGCGCTCCTGAGAAAGCGTGGGTAAACCCGAGCGCTGGCGCACTCGGGCCTCGCGCTTCCCCGAACCTTCTGCAGCTCCCAGCAGGTGAGATCCGCCACCGTGCCCCCCTGGCACACCGAGGCGTGGCAGAGTGCTGCGGCCCGTCGCGGCAGGGCGTCGGCAGCCTTCGAGGGTCCCCCCCCATCCTGGTGGGTCACGCCAGCCTGCATGCACCGCCCCCCTTCCCCTACGGGTCGGGGGCCAGCGTGGGCCCCCAAACCCGGTGCGTCCTTCCACCGTGGAGATGAAAGGGCTGCGCGGGGGAAGCGGCGCGCAAGCTGTGCGGGGCAGTCTGCTTGTGCGCCAGACAGGCGGCGTGAGCTGCTGAGAGTGATGAGCGGCTCAGAGACATGGGAACGATCTTGGGCGTTGCTTAATGGGGGTCACAAATGGGGGGGTCAGAAAAGGTCCCCTTTCGTGCCCCTTTCGGGCCCCTCCAGAGCCCCAGGGGGCTCGTTTAGGCACCGTTTGGGTACCTTTTCGGACCACCCTCGCCACCCCCCCATTTATGACCCCCCTATTACGCAACGCCCAACGATCAACAGACATAGCTTCGCCGGGTTGACCCCCAGGCCGTCTGGGAGGGCAGGGGGAGGCCCGAGGGCTGACAGCTCGGAGCGGCGGGGGTGGCGAATGCGGGCTGGTCGCAGGCACCCGCGGTCCCCTGACGCGGGCGCCCTGCAGTCCTGGGGGAGACGAAGACCGACGGGCGATGACGTCAACGCAAACGACGGCGGACTGAGGATGGCATGGGGGGGCTGCGTGGGCGTCCTGCGGTGCTGGGCGGCGGCGACGGACAACGACGACGACGACGACGAAAGCAGCCCTTTGCGGATGACATGTGGGGGCTGCGAAGGCGGCTTGCACTCACAGGGGACGACGACGACGACGACGACGACGACGACGACGACGACGACGACGGCCCTTTACGGATGGCATGTGTGGGGGGGGCGCTGCGCAGGCGTCTCGCAGTACCGGGGGACGGCGACGACGGACGACAACGACCCGACGACGACGGCCCTTTGCGGATTGCACTTTGAGGGAGGGGCTGCATAGGCGGCTTCCAGCCCAGGACGACGACGACGACCACGACGACGACGACGGCCCTGTGAAGATGGCATGTGTGGAGGAGGGAGATGGGGAGGAATGGGGGAAGGAAAGTGCTGCGCAGGCGTCTTGAAGTCCTGGGGGACAGCGACGACGACGGACGACAACGAAACGAAGACGACGCGTCCAGCAGTCCTGGGGCGATGGCGGACGACGACGACGAGGGACGACGGGATGACGACCGACGGGATGACGATGGCTAACACGACACCAAAACAATCGGTCGGGGGGGCGATAACAAAAGCAATGTCGCCCCTAATTTGATTCGTCTGCCCTGCACAACAGCAAGGCAACCCCTGGGGGGTATTTGCTTGATCGTTTACCTCCAGTATGTTGTGTAAGCTGTGCGGTGTGACCCATGTGGTGTAAGCGATGCTCTGTGAGCTGTGCGGTGTGAGTCATGCGCTGTGAGCTGTGCTGCGCAAGCTTACGTTACTCGGCGGTGGACAAACCTCCCTTTAGTAAACCGCCCTTTAGTGAAAACGGCCTAGGACCGACACCGACGGACCTGGACCCGCAAAAATGACGGCAGCGTCATGATGCTGTTAAAAAGTTTGGCGAATTTGCAATTTCGAGCTTCCTTCAGTACCAGACGGCTCTCGAGGCTTCCAAGACGGCCCCAAGACGGCCCAAGAGTGCCCCAAAATTGCCCGTCAATCCTGCAGGACGGCCAGGAGAGGGCCCAATAGATTCCCCACACGGCACAAGACTACCCCAATAAAGGCCAACGAGTCCGACACCGAGGACGAGGACAGACACCGACACGACGCGGATGAGATGAGCGCGTTACAATTTAAGGCTCTCCCAAGACTGGGTACACAAAATGTCGCACGTCACCGCCTCCCGTGCCCCCTCAAACAACTGCCACCACGAATGCTGAACTGGCACGGTGGCAGGACTTGCCGCAAGCCGCTGCATACGCGGGGACGAAGAAGAAATCGGCCTTCCTCCAGTCGGACTCCCGACACGCGCTGCTGCGGAGGAAACGGTGGATGTACACCTCCGAGGACCAAAACCCGATGCGCGCGCAGGACAGCGGGCGGTCCGCCATGTCCCCGACCTCGTACACGAAAACCCGCGGCGCGCCGACGGGGCAGCCACTCGTGAAGCGGGGGTCGAGGCCGAACAGCCGGGGTCGAGAAACAAACACTGCATACACACAAACTTCCAGAGGTCTGCGCGGAGTGCTTGGATCGGCGCTGGACCACCCTCCCTGCAGCGACGGAGGCGGCGCCAATGGGCTCAAGCCCCGATCGGAGAAAGCCGCGCGGACCTCCAACAGTTATATGTTCATGTCATCTTTTGCTCCCCGAAGATGGGGGTAGTGGTCGAACATCGCGTGGTTGATCATCTCGTTCCTAGAGGCCTCCAAAATGGGGTCGGAGCAAATGATATCACAAGATCGCACCGCATCGTCGATGCATCCGTGACGTCGGTGTGGCGGAAATGAAAATCGGGCCCAACATCGAGCCGCATCGGCGACACATTGGCGATGCATCAGCGATGCGGCGTGACCCTTCCACCCCAAATGGTCGGACCCCTTTTGAGATGCCCCATACTTTTTCAGATTTCCTGGATTTCCCTCTTCCCCCTCCCCTTCAAGATTTTCGAGCAGATGACAGCTTCTTTGTGTTTGTGCCTGTGTTCCCCTCCCGAGTTCCGGTCAGTGCCGGCGGGACCTCTGTGGGCCCGCACGGAGGCCACTCTGGCGAAAAGGTTACTCGTGCGCGCAGCGGAGTCTTCGGCCCCATCCGCTCCGACCCCGTTTGTCGGAGAAGGGCGAGCTGAGATACAGTCGGGGCGTTGACCCAAGGAACCCCAAATGAGGAACGAGGCCCCTTTATTCAATCAGTTCAACTTCGACTTCTCATCGAAATCCTGGGGAAATCCTACGGCCAACCGTAAAGCAACTAAGGGACGCTGAGCCCCTCCCAAACGAACAGGGTTCCTTCTTCAGCACCCCGACTGCACAGGGCAGTTTTTAATACATTGGATTTTTCTTAATATCGGATTTTCATACATGATTAATTTTTGAACAAGTTCATGCATGAACTCATCGTTGTTTTTAATACTAAATCCCTGTATGTTTGATACATGATCCGCACGCGGAGCATGTACTAAAAACGGCACTGTACGGGAAATACTCAAACTCGGCCCAAAATCGGCCCCAGGACCCCGCCTGGGCTCTGGACGCACCACTTGTCCGAGCTGCGTCCCGCCGTGGCGACGGGGGGACCCCCCGAATGCCAACTACCGGTTCAAGGGGGCCCCAGGACACACAAATGAATACACACAAATAGAAGGATCCCAATATTTTCCAATATTTTCTGTGTTTTTGTCTTCCCGCCCAACTCCCATAGTTCCTCATCTTTTCTTGGGGATCGACGATTCATTCATTGTGTCTGTGTGTCTTTTCCCCACCTGACCGGTGTCTCACTTCGCATAGGGGAAGCGGCTCCTTAGGGAAACGGGTCGCCGATGCATCGCCGACGTAGGCAAGGCATCGGCGACGCATCGGCGTGGAGGAATTCGGGCACCGCATCGAGCGGCATCGTCGATGCATCGGCGATGCGGCGCGATCCCGTCGACCCCATCAACTCCGACCCCATCTGGGAGGCCTAGACCTTTGCAGAGGGCCGATTCGCAGACAATCCATTAGCTCAGCATGGGGGAAGCGGCCCCGAGACGGGTTCTGGAGCTGGGTGCCTGCCCCCGGGACGAGCTCTTCAGCCCGAGTCGGTTTTCTTCTGGCAGCCCGGGGCCCGTGCAGGGTCCCGAGAGGCCGAATGCTGCGACGAAATCTCGGGAGCCGTTTCCCTCGGGACCCGTTTCCCCCGTGTCGTTGCAGGCTGAGCCTGCCGTCAATCGACTCGCGCTGGACCCGCCACGATCTGCTGTAAATCTTCTTGGGGAATCTTTGGATTTACCTGGATCTACTACGATTACCTGGATGCACCTCGATTAATTTCCATTTCTACCTGGATCAATCTCTGGCCCGATCCCCACGAGTCGATGAGCGATAAAGTCGTCAAGCCCTTGAGAACCATGGCGACTCATGCGGCCCTCCAGCGAGTTTGTCGGGGGCGCGCAAGCATAGATTCGCGATCCACGGACTTGGCGCGCGGTTCGGGGGGAGGGGCCCTCCCCGAACTGCGGCCGGTCGGTGCCGCCTCGTCGTCGGCGCTGGAAGTCCGCGACTTCCCCATCGAAACGGGACGCGTCGCGCTCATCCACACGCCTTGATCCAGGTTTGCGATCACCTGATAAAACTCCTGTGAATCGACGATTATTTGTGCCTCTGCGTGTGTGCTTTTCTCGAGGAGAGCCCGGCGATCTCGGCCGCCAGGCGCGTGGCGGCGAGGGACAGGATTCAATCCATGCTGTGGGTGGTCGTCTTCCCCTCCCCTCTCCCACCGTCCTTACACCAGGGCTCGACCGAAACAGTGTTCTTCGTGCTCGATCGCCACGGCTTGACGAACGACCCTCCGCCGAGTTTGGGGCCCAGGCATGCGACGTCCTCCTGATCTGTTCAACGGGGCCCCTGAAATCCCGACCCTTTCCCCGGGACTGCTTTCTCACGCCGAGCCGTTTCCTGACGCTCCCAAAGCCGGGCGAGGGCCCCCCGA
>CAUYUJ010019740.1:47500-132500 GCA_963575745.1 Prorocentrum cordatum
TAAGCTAAGCTAAGCTAAGCTAAGATAAGCCAAGCTAAGCTAAGCTAAGCTAAGCCGAGCTAAGCTAAGCCAAGCTAAGTTAAGACGAGATAAGCTAAGCCAAGCTAAGGGGGCGCTATGCTAAGCTATGCTAAGCTATGCTATGCAATACTCTGCTATGTTATGGTATGTTGTGCTATGCTATGCCATGCCATGCTACGCTAAGCTAAGCTACATTAGGCTAAGCTAAGCTAGGCTAAGCTAAGCTAAGGTAAGCCAAGCTAAGCTAAGCTAAGCTAAGCCAAGCTAAGCTAAGCCAAGCTAAGCTAAGACGAGATAAGCTAAGCCAAGCTAAGGGGCGCGACTGGGGGAACCGCGGGGCGGGGACTGGGGGAACCGCCCGGGGCGCGTTCCACTGCCCGGCCCCTTTAAGCTAAGAGAGTAAGAACCCTCTAGGCAGAGCCTAGGTAGGGAAAAACGTCCCATGACTATGTTTTGACTATTCTTGGGTATTCCTCCTTCAGAGGGACACGCCCGGCTTAAGATTACGCCAGATGACATCGCGGCTACGCGCGAGAGCGGCCCTGGGCAAGAGTGACAAGTGGTGCGCACGGCTTTTTTGGGGGGCGCGCTGGGGCGCAATACCGGGCAAGACGCTAATATCGCATCGCGCTCGGCGATCGGGGGACCCGAATGGGCACGCACCAAATGTCATTCTAGCGGAGGGGAACTCATGCGTGTAGACGACCATAGCGACCTCACGCCGCGGCTCACGCGGGCCGCGCCAGCGGCACGCCACCGTGGAAGCAAGGGCGCTCCCACGCGACCTGACGCGGGCACGTGACGCGCAATGTCGGCATAGTTGGAGGCCTGGACACGGGCACCAACACCCAAACAGGGAGTTGCTTCCACCAGGGGAAGGTGATCCTAGATTTTGGAGTCCGTGCTCTTATTTCGGCCATCTGGGTACCACCATCACTGAAGCCAGGATCATCTGCCCTCGGTGGAGGCACACCGCCGCATTTGGTGCTGGTGTCAACCTCTAAGCCTCCGAAGTGGAACCCTTTCTTTCCTCCCCCTTTCTTTCCTCCGCCGCTCGCCTGTCGAAGGAGAAGCCCCCCCTCCAGCACTGCGGGTTCCCCCGCCCGCCGGCCTGAGGGGCAACGATAAGGGGAGACTGGCACAGGTTGGCGGGATGCAAATGGGGGGATAAGTCCAGATGGGGAGAGAGGCGCAACCGAGGTACAAATTGTACCTACGCCCCACGGAGAAGGTACAACTTGTACCGACGCCACGCAGACACGGTACAATTTGTACTTTTGACAACGTCCGCGACATGTGCGAGGATGTTAACGGGGGGGAGAAGGTACAAGTTGTACTTGCAACCCGCAGAGAAGGTACACATTGTACCCCAACAAAGCGGTACCGGATACTCATCCCCCTGTGTCCTGATCCCCCCATCGCCATCCGGCCGAACAGGGGAGTGACGCATCGACCTGGAATCGTCGACACATCGCCGATATAGATAGGCGACAGACGCCCGACAGCGACTCCGCACCTTCCTGCGCGGGGTGGGGCGATCGGGCGCCCCTCGGCGATCAGTGGGCGACTGGGGGTCGATGCGTCCCCAGACATGCGACGCCCTTCTTATGTTTGTTCGATGCGGGGTCCCTGAAGATCCCGACCCTTTCCCCAGGGCCGATTTCTCATCCCGAGTCGTGTTCTGACCCTCCCGAGGCCCGGCGAGCCCCCTCCCGAGGCGGAAAATTGCCAAAATCCTCCGCCCTGATTTTTTTACGACGCGATCCTGTCTGGGTCCCCCCCTATGCCGATCCCCCCCTACTCGTTGCCCCGCCCGCCGGCCGAAGCGCCCGCCGCGGCGCCCGGCGCCGCCGGCGTGCCCGCCTGTTGATCTAAACTTCCACCGCCACTACCAGATGTAGGACGGGGGAAAAGGGAGGGTGGGGAGGTCCTCCTCCTCCTCCTCCTCCTCCTCCTCCTCCCTCCTCCTCCTCCTCCTCCTCCTCCCCTCCTACCTATCCTCCTGTCCTCCCTATCCTCCTCCTCCCTATCCTCCTCCTTCTCCTCCTCCTCCTCCTCCTCCTCCGCCTCCTCCTCCTCCTCTCCTCCTCCTCCTCCTCCTCCTCCTCCTCCTCCTCCTCCTCCTCCCCCCCATCCTACCTATCATCCTGTCCTCCCTATCCCCCTCCTCCCCCTCCTCCTCCTCTCCTCCTCCTCCTCCTCCTCCTCCTCCTCCTCCTCCTCCCTCGCCTCCTCCTCCTCCTCCTCCTCCTCCTCCTCCTCCTCCTCCTCCTCCTCCCTAGGCTAGAACAAAATGAAATATTGGCCGGCCCATCACGGCCGCCGCGGCCGCCGCGGCGCCCACCGCCGCGGGCACGCCGGCCGCCGCGGCGCCCATCGCCGCCGAAGCCCGCCAGGCGCCGCCGCCGAGGCCGCGGCCGGGGCCGCCCCGCGGCGCCGCCAGCAGGAAGTTGGGCACGTCCCTCTGCAAGAGGGGCCGATGTTTGTCGATTGTTTTGGGAGCTATTTTTTTGTGCGGGGGCGGTGGGGGGGGGAATTTTTGAATGTTTGTGGTTTGAATAACAATCGAACTGTAGTCTGGGACGTTTTGTCGATTGTTTTTTTGTTACACTTTGTTTGGTTATTTGTTTTGTAAAGCTTTGCTTTTCCCTCCAAAATCCGGGGCTGTAGCGGGACTTGCCCGACCAAGCGCCGGCAGCGGCGCCGCGGCCGCCGCGGCGTCGACCGCGCGCCGCCGGGGCTCTGCCGGCAGCGCAGCACTGGTGGAGACGAAATGGCTATCCAGACTGACTACCTGCCAGACCACCCCAACCCAACCCGAAGACCCGAATTTCGGGTTGGGGGGGGTACGGGTTCCACGCGTGTTTTCTCTATGTTTCCCGACCCCCCCCCTACTAGAAATCGAGGGTAAATCTGAGCCTTCGGGTTGGGTTGGGGTGGTTCGGTGGGTGGTGACAGACACGATCGCGTCGCAAAAGATTCAGGACGGGCGGTTTTTGGGGCCAATTGCGGCCTCGGGGGAGCCCTCGCCGGGCCTCGAGAGTGTCACACGACGATTCGAGATGAGAAACCGGTCCAGGGGGAAGGGTCGAGACTTCTAGGGGCCCCGTGTTGAAAAAGTCAGGACGTCGCATGTCTGGGTCCGCGGCGCCGCCGGCAGCAGCACCGCAGGAGCCGAAGTGGCTACCCTGGAGATCTTGGCGCTGAATTTTTCACAACAGGCGTTTTCGCCTGGCTTTGGATCCCGGGATCCTCACAGATCCATCCGATTGAAAAAAATTACTCAGAAGGCTCCCGTCGTGATTGTTCACGATGTTGCAGTTTTTAGCAACGTGGTAGGGATGGGCCCGCACGCAGGCGCGCAGTTTCCCGGCAGCGAATGCTTAAACTTGGTCACGGATGCTGTTGAACTCGGTCGTCCTGCGCTGTTGCTGGACGTCCCGTAACCGTCTCGGCACTTCGTCGTGCTGCGGGCGCTACGTGCCATGCCAGAACCCAAGCGGGTGTCAACTGATACATGTTGTTCCAGGCTATGATCATGCCAAAATATGGGAAGGTGTTAGCAGTCAGGTGACGAGGGCAATTCAAAAAGGGTCAGAAAAGATAGACCCACAACAACGCATCCTCCCACGGATCTTTCCACGTGCTTTTCCTCCTGCTCCTAACCGACAGCCTGGGACAGCGATCATATTTCAGAGAGAGGCCTAGAGGCCTCAACGCCCTCGGGCTGCCCGGGAAGCCCTGATAAATAGACGCCTGGGGTCCCAGATGATCTCCCCCGCTTGCAACGTCCCACTCCCCACAGCATTCCGCCGTCTGCACACTGCGTGGCACGCTGTCTACTTACTTGTCTTCGGCGTAACTGTACACATCTTCCTCTTCCTATATTGTTATTACCCGGAACGCGCCCCCCCCCCCTTAACCGGACCCCCCCCCCCAGGGACGCCCTGGACGCCCTTTCGGACGTCTCAGCGGTTTCCTGAGTGCCCTTGGAAACTGTCCGCTGACCCTACCGGGCCTCCCAGGGCGCCTTGCTGGGCCTTGCGAGCAGACTCAAGGCGATCAGAGGGGCCATCGGGGAGGCAACAGAGACCCAAGACAGCACAAGAGCGCTCCGATGGTCTGAAGACGGCCCAAGAGGCCCCCAAGACGCGCCAAGAGGCTGTGAAGAGATCCCAGGAAAAAAAACAACAAATATCGTCCCACTCCCTCGGGGAAATGTTCAATCCGCTGTTTGGAAATTCGCAGCGTCCAAGACGGCCTGATGGGCCCCCGAGATCGCCACAAGAAGGCCCAAGAGCGCCCCAAGACTGCCCCAGAGAGCCCCGAGACTACCCGCGAGAAGCCCAATATACCCTCAGAAGGCTCCCGAGAGAGACCCACGAAAGCCATGGGAGACCCCCAAGAAGGCCATTGGAGGCCCCCGAGAGGGCCCTAGATGGCTTCCGAAGAACTCTGGAGGGCCCTAGCTCCCCAAGACGGCCCAAAAGGCCCCGGGACAGCCCAAGAGGGCCCCAGGACGGCCCAAAACAGCACCAAAAACGCCCAGACGGCGTTTCCTACGAAGTACATCGGGCTGACCCGACGATCTCGGTTCCACGCTTAAGTTCCTCGATCGAGAGAGACAGGCAACGGATCTAGATTCGAAGTTCGACGGTCGAAGATTTCCCGAATGCCTGGGGTCCTCCAGGCATTCGGGAAGCTACCAAACATCGGTTTGTTCGGAGCTACTGCGACTTCTTCGGCGTGTCACGGGAGCGCCCCTTACTTCCTCAAAGGACCTTCGCGCGTGAAGAAGTCATAATTCCTTCCCCACTCCTGCGCACAAGCGTGTAAGCCCATCGGGCGAACGCGGTGTCAGCAGGCACCACGGATATCAGAAAAATGAGCCCGTCGCCCGTCCAGGCTTCAAGGCCCCGCCCGCTCAAGCAAGCGATGATTTATTTCTTTGCCGGGGAGGGTCCAGAACAAAGCGCAAGGCGCGAAGCGCCGATGCAGACTTGTGTATCTCTCTATCTCTCTCTCTATCCCTCTCTCTCGTTCTCTCGGTCGCCCCCTTCCGCCCGATGATTGGACAATGTGCTTCCCATCTCTCCTCGACGTCCTCGTTCTCGCCTATTTAACACTCTACATGTTCTTCGTTCCTGTCGTTCCTGGTCGTCGCCATCGTCCCCCTCCTCGTCCTTCTCTTCCTTGAAAATGTTTCGAAGGATTCCCAATTCTTCGATCCCGAGCTCTTTGAAAACTATGGGGGGTGGATCGCGTGGTGGGGGTCGGGGCGGAGGCTGAGGGACTTTGAAGGATAGAGAGTTTTTTATCGGTCATGGTGCAGCGTCAAGCCGTACACCAATGAATACACGAAAAGGCCACATCAGCCGAAAGACCTCGACGACGAGTGCAACGAGGGCCCAAAGAGACCGACAAGGGCCGACCGAAACGACACAACGGTCAAGCATTGGCTTAGCAACGACAACGTCCTTGATACCATCTGCAACAAGATCGCCGCCATCCCCCGAGCATTGACAGTGCTCGAAAGCGGGTGTCTAGCATCGACTGCATCGTTGCACGAATCTGGCCCCGTTGCCACCACCATCTCCTGAGCATGGCGTTGCTCTCCAACGGCGGCATCGTACCGATCACGTCCTTGATGGCATCGGCCTTCAGCTTCATCTCAATCTGCTGAACACTGCGTCAATCATACCAGTGACCGTATCTGCCTGTTCTGGCTCCATCTCCTGAGCATTGGCAGAGCTACCCAGCGTGGAAGTAGCAGAGTAGCATCACCGACCATGTGGATGCCGAATGTATCAAACTCCCCACCGTCTCCTCAGCCATGGTGTTGCACTCCAGCGGGGGCAGATCCGATTCAATATCGGTCACAAATGACGCAGATGTGCAGATTCAATTTCCCCATCAATATTGGCCTGGCCATACCCCCGAATAACAACACTTGCAAAATCGCAAGGGTGGCCTGCCTCGTAGTGAACCGTGTCCAATTGGTTCGATCTGATGGGTGCACATCCGTTGCGATCGCAGGCTGGTGTGGACAAACAAGACGTATGCGATGTGGCATGAGCTGTTTCTGCGTGCCGACCTCGATGCAACTGCTCGGCCGCATCCACAAGCTCACTCTGTCGGAGTTCTGCGCGACAATAATCTCGCATGCCGCAGATGTGTCCTCACGATCCTCGTGCTCAATCTCGCTGAAAGCCGCCATTTTTTTCCGCACAGTGGCCAACTTGCTCGACAACTCGTCCCCATGAGTCCGCGTTTGATGGCTAGAAACATCGGCGTCAAATTCGGCGGGAGAGATCGTCCTCGCCTATCGGGCTAAATTGTCGAGCTCCTAACAACGCGCGGTCTTTGAAGGAAACATCTGCGAGAGCAGGCCGCTCGCGACAAGAGCAGCAGACACATGTGCAGGCCGAGCCTTGAGCTACAATGGCTTGAGCCAACAATGCGACGGACAGAGGAGGGGAGGAGGGGAGGGAGGAAGACGGGAAGGAGGGGGCTGGAAAGAGCCATGACGGATAGAGCGGGGAGGCGAGGCAGGGCGCGGACGAGAGGAGCCAGGCGGAACGGAGGAGTGAGAGGGAGGTGGCGGGAGGATCGCCCTCTGCGCGGGCGTGAGGGAGGGACGCGGAGGAGAGGGAGTGGGGAATAGGGGGAGATGCTCGGTGGGGCTGCCCCGCGCGGGGCAGCGGAAAGGGGTGCGGATGGCCCCGTCTGCGGTTCGAGAGCTCACCATACACGAGACCGTACTGATTTCCACACTGTGGCGCACTGCTTTGGGGGCGCGCGGGTTGGCCTGACGGGCGAGGCGGTACGGGGGTGGGCCCCAAGGAGACAGCTGCCCGAAGCGCTTCCTCTCGCGTGCCCTCCCTCCTTATCGGCCCTCGAACATCTCGCTCCTCTGCGCGGCGCTCGGAGAGAACATCCTGCGCGATCATCAGTCTGGCCCGTCAGGGGCTGGACACCACCAGCGAAACGCTTGACCCGAGGTCGGTGTTTATACATATCTGCCGCCTGAAGATTCGACGTCCCTGGTCCTCAGGGGCAGTGGACGTGGAGGCTTGGGGGCACCGGGTGGGGGGCCGAAAGATCTACCTACTGAGCCACTGCCTCATAGAGCGCGCCTGTTACGATTCGCGATTACGGCCGCTGGTTACCTGGGATGCTTCCTCCCCTCCCCCCCACCTGGTAACGTCACAGTTCGCGCCAGCGTCGTTTCGGAATGGACAGGGGTAGCTTCCCAACGACGCCGGCGCGAATCGGTCCCCTAGTCCCCTCCCCTCCCCAGGTAGCGGCCGTCATCGCCAGGGGATGCCACACAACGTTTTTCTTGTGGTCCTGGGGCAGCGGCTGCCCGGGGCGGTGGATGTGTAATACAGGACTGCTTCCCAGACCACCCAAACCTGGCCCGAGGGCCCGAACTTCGGTTTCAGGCGGGCACGGGCTCCTTCATGGGTCTTTCAATGCTCCCCGACGCCCCCCCCCCCCGCGACTGGGAATGGGGGGCGAATTGGGGCCTTCGGCTTGGAATGTTAGAGGCCTCCTAGATGGGGTCGGAGTAGATGGCGTCGGGGGATCGCGACGCATCGGCGATACATCGCCGATGCATCGGCGATGCATCGCCGATGCACCGACGATGCATCATCGACGAGGGCGATGCATCGGGGCCGTCGACGTGAAGCAGATCGGGCTCCACACCGAGCCGCACCGGCGATGCGTCGGCGATGCGGCGCGATCCTCCGACCCCATCTACTCCGATCCCATCCAGGCGTAGGGTTTCTCCGAAGGGCTTAGGCGACCCCTCCTCCTCCTCCTCCTCCTCCTCCTCCTCCTCCTCCTCCTCCTCCTCCCCCTCCTCCTCCTCCTCCTGCTCCTCCTCCTCCTCCTCCTCCTCCTCCTCCTCCTCCTGTAGGAGGCCTAAGACGCGGTGCCGCACGGCGTCGGAAAGACACCACCACGGCTCCGTGCGCGGCACCGAGCCGCGAGGCGCCGCCTGCGCCCTTCAAGCGGCAGCAGGAAAGCAGGGCGCAGCAGGGGCAGCGCCCAGGGCTCGTGAAGGGGCCCCAGGACACGCAAATTCATATACACACAAATAAAACCATTCCCCAACATTTTCCCATGCTTTGTGGGTTTTTCTCTTCCCCCCACTTCCCATACTTTCCCATATCTTCTGGGGAATCGGCGATGACTCGTGTCTGTGCTTGTTTTTTCCCTCCCGAGTCTGGTGTCCCGCCGGGGCGGCGATGTGCCGATCGCAGGGGGCGACCTCGGCACCCTGCGTTGGGAGGCACCTGCTGGGAGGCGGTCGTCGGAAACGCTAAGGAGGATGAAGCCCCCTTGGTGGACGAGCAACGACATATCTACATGTACGCCCTCCGCGGTCTTGCCTGCACGAACGTCCGCGTTGACACGCACTCCAGGGGAAGCTAACCGCGTACGTGTACATATGTTGCTGGCCTCTGACTTGGGGAGCTGTTACGCCGGAGTGGGCCTCGGACTGAGCAGGATTAAGCCGGAGTAAGCGGGATTCAGCGGGAGGGCGGTCTGTCCATCCCCGTAAGCCTCGGGGATGGACAGACCCCGTTTAGCAAAACGTGGTTCAGAGAAAACGACCTGAGGCCCAAACCTGGCGGGCGCAAGCCTGGAAAATGACGGCCACGGCGCCCTCTCGAGAACCGGAAACGGCCAATTCACAAATCGACGTGTCACTGTTGGGGGTTCTGTCCAGCACCGGAAGCCCCCTTTGGGAGCTGTTACGCCGGAGTGGGCCTCGGACTGAGCAGGATTAAGCCGGATTAAGCCCCCTTTGGGAGCTGTTACGCCGGAGTGGGCCTCGGACTGAGCAGGATTAAGCCAGCTTAAGCGGGATGAAGCGGGATTTAGCCGGATTGAGCCGGAGTAAGCCGGATTGAGCGGGATGAAGCCGGAGCAGGCGGGACTCAGCTGGATCAGGCCAGATGTCGGACCAGGGCGAAAACAGAATTCGGCCTCCCAGGAGCTGCACCCGAGGGCGACGTGCCGATCGCGGGGGGCGACCTCGGCGCCCCGCGCCAGGTTCGTGCGGCGCTGGCGCGCGCCGAGGTTTCTGACAGCACCGCCTCGGTCGCTCCACCTCGGATCGGTCGCGGCCCCGATCGTTCCAGGCCGAATTCCGTCGGGCCCAGTGGCGTTACCGAGTCCCTCGGTGCTGCTGCGTCACGGACTTCAGCCTGGAACGCCTTCGCACCGTCGTCGCCGGCGCGCCAACGCCGCATGGACCGACCGTACCCCCACGAATCATCGGTTCTCCTGAATCGATGGGAGACGGGGGGTAGCGTTCGGGTTTCCCCACGCGTTCGAGGAGTTCCGAACCCTACAGTGGAGGCCAGTCCACAAGAAACCCTCCACGAGAAACCCAACCCTGAGATCCCAGGGCGTCCCCTGACTTGTTGTGTGGGAGCGTCACGCCCTCCATGGCAAAAACATCGAAACCCAAGAAACCCAGGGCACTCTGGAGGCAAGCAGGGTGTTTCTTGGCATGGGTCTTCACTGTACCCCCACCAACCATCGGGCTGCCTGCATCGTCGATCGGCGAGGGCAGGCTTCGAAATGTCACCGCCGAGATATCTCAGACGGAGAGCGGGGCTACGGCTCCCGGACTTGCCTCGCAACAATCGGCACTCGATATTGCCCTCTATCTGGGGCGCTGCTTCTCGGACCTGCCTTGCACTTTTTTCGCGTCGCGATGGCGTGTGCACCAATTTCCAGTAGAGCCCAGAATGGAATCGATAAGTCGGATCGACGATCGAAATGAATCGGATCGGCGGAAATCGGCAGCCGAGTCGGGGAAAGTCAAATCGGCGAGAATCGGCAGGCTAATGTGCCTCCCATATGAAAACAGACACCACATCGGAATCCGAAGTCGGAGCGAATCGGCCTCGGAAGCCACCGACATCGAGTCGAATCGAATCGGAGGAATCGAAACGAGCCCTGAATGTCTGACGCCGCGCGGATCGCTCAACCATGACTTACCGGGGTGTTCCAACAGCGCAGCTCGTGCGACGCCGGCCCATGCCGAGCCACTGGGGTTAGGTCGGGCATGTCCCCCTACAGGCGGATTTGGGAAGACATACAAATTACCCTCAACATGCTCCCAAATAGTTAAAAATACTCAAGAATCGTCCCCGGATTATTTTTTGATAATTTTTGGAATATTCCTCCTGTAATGGGACAGGCCCGACTTCACACTGGGGTCGTGTTGTGGCGGCGGCGCGGCACGAGCGCTCCGCGCACCCAGCCTACGAGCCCTCGCACGAGGCGGCCAGGGCACAAGAGTTCGAACGACCGCGCCGGACCTCTGCTGACGCATCGAACCCCCATCGGGGCCGCTGCAGTCGGTGCCATGGCCTCCTCAATACGATCTGGGCAAGCACGGACTGCACCGAATACTTTGTTTTATCATACAGGCTGTATCCACGCAGTGTCTTCTCGTCGATGCTGCATAATGCTGGACCCCTCCGGCCTGCGGGCCGCAGCCCCTGACCCAGACCGCGAGGAAGACAAAATTGCGACCACCGCTCCCGGCCGTCCGCAAACACGGACTGCACCGAATACCCATTACGGTGGCGACGCGAACCACATGGTGAACGCATTGCTTTCTATGAACCGGTAGAGTAAGCGGCAAAACGCCGAATCCACTTCATTGGTATCTACTAGAGACCAAGAGTCGGATGACGCTCTCACTAGCTTGACGGATTGTGAGTTGGCGCAAACGACGCATGGCCGCTCCTGATTGACATTGCCGGCCATGTCGGACATCTCGATGCCAGCCGCCATGTCTGCACTGCGCCTTAGTGTCCGACCGATCAGATCGCTGATCGCAGCACGATCCCTTGCCCCATGCCGTTCAATAGGACATACTGGGCGGCCTTGCCAAATCGATCGGTTAGCTGGCAATATACAACCATTCGATAGGTAGCCACTGCGACAGCGATTCAATACCGTTGGATGAGCAGGTCTTCAGCGCAAAGAGGGCACAAACAGATCTGGGAAGCCACCGACTCCACCGCCAGTCTGGGCAAATAGCGCGACCCCAGCGGAGACCCAGGACCCAGCACTGACCACACTCCAGCAGAAGGGGGAAGACAACAATATGCAAGACGTCGGCAGCTCAGCTAGCTCATCTCAGAACTCGCCAACCCCGTGGGGTCTCCTCCACGAGACTGCTGCCCCTCCCCAGACCCCTCTCCGGGGAGGGGGCGCGTCCCAGGCGTGGTGCTCGCGGACTGCTCGTGGTGCTGGCGGACTCCTCGTCCGCAGAGGCGTCCTCAGGCGCGCCCAAACTGCCCAAGATGGCGGCCAGCTCAATCCGAAGGCGTCAAGGCGGCTCAGGGGCCCCAGACACATAAATGCCACCAGCCCTTTGGGCCGTAGGTGGTTTAGATCGTGGCCTCTTCCAAACCCCCCTCCTTCCCTTTCGGAAATCGGTTTGCCTCTTTCTCTACCCCTGGACAGGAGGGTTCGCGACCGATTGAAGCGTCCATGATGGTCAAGGATGGTCCCGAGGGGACCTCAGAGAGCCGAAGATGACCTTCAAGATGGCTGAAGATAGCTTCCAACATGCTCCAAGAGAAAGCCCAAGACCGCCCCAAGACGATTCCAAGTGGCCACGGAGTCTTCCAATGAAGCCACCGAGAGGCCACAATCCTTCAACAAACTATGGAACAACTTGTTGTTTGCCTTCTCGCCTCTTCGCTTTCGACGGCTCTTCCGAGGCCTCAGGATGGCTCCAAAGAGGTCCAAGAGAGCCTAAAGAGACCGATGCCCCAAGAGAGTCCCAAGAGGCGATCTTTGGAGCTGCAAAGGGGGGAGGCTAATTGACCCACCCCCCACTGTTTCATCGAACTCCTCCAAGATAGGCCCAAGATGGCCCCCAAGGCTCGCAAAAGTGCCCTAAGAGGCCCACGAGAGGCGCCCAGGAGGCCCCACAAGACTCCCGACGAGGTCACCCGAATAGGTTCCCAAGATACCCCCCAAAAGGCCCCAAGAGGTTCCCACGAGGCACCCAAGACGCTCCAAGAGGCCCATGGGACCGACAAGACGCTCCCACGGTGCGCAAAGGAAACTCCAAGGCATCCACGAGGCCTCTGGCCTTTCTGCTCGCCATCCTCCTCCTCCTCCTACTCCTCCTCCTCCTCCTCCTCCTCCTCCTCCTCCTCCTCCTCCTCCTCGTCCTCCTCCTCCTCCTCTCCTCCTCCTCCCTCCTCCTCCTCCTCCTCCTCCTCCTCTCCTCCTCCTCCTCCCCTCCTCCTCCTCCTCCCTCCTCCTCCTCCTCCTCCCTCCTCCTCCTCCTCCTCTCCTCCTCCTCCTCCTCCTCCTCCTCCTCCATCCACCTATAACTCCTCCTCCTCCTCCTCCTCCTCCTCCTCCTCCGCATCGTTTCTGGATGGGCAAGCGGTACAGCCGCGCGCCGTCAGAACGAAGCAACAAGGGAACGGCCTAAATTACGCACCGGAGCCACAGGAGCGGGCTACGCTGCAAGGCTGGTGGGCTTACGCGAAGCGGCTAGAATATGGCTCCAGAGAGGACCCCAAAGAGGGCCACAACAGCCAAGATCACTAATGTCGGAGGCGTTCGATTATTTTTTAGGGAACTCGCCTTTTCCAGCTTCCGACCGCCCACGACGGCTCAAGAGGCACCCAACATCGCCCCAATAGGGACTCCAGGCGGCCCGAGGAGCCGCCAAGCGCCAAGAGGGCCACACGGACAGTCCAAGCGGGGGAAGCAGAACTGCCCTTGGAAGCCTCTCCCTCCAAGATAGCCACAAGAGGCCCCAGGATATCTCCAAGACTCCCCCGAGAGGCCCCCGAGAAGGCGTTCAAGGTGCTTCCAATAGACCTCCAAGAAGCAAAAACGAGTAAACGAAAAGTCGCGCTACAACACATTCATTGACCAGTCTCAAGAGCTACGAAGACAGACCCCAAAGAGACCCAGGAATCAAATACGGTCCCTGAGGCGCGTCTCGCTTGCGGTCTCCATTGCCTCATCTGTGTGTTGTGTTGAGGGGCTGTGTGAGGCACTGAGCAAGGCACACCAATCTGCCTCTCGGGGGGGGGGGGGAGGGCAGACTCGCAGCAACGGCACGCGGCACATTGCCAAACTCACGCACCCCCCTCTTCCACATGCGGCCGAGGGCTTACCAATGAGAGCCGCACTACTTCTCAAGCTTGGGAGCGCATCAGAAAGACCCGACCAGCAATTGTTTGGGGCCCCTGTGGCTGGCTGGACCGTCGCCTGGTCGCCACGGCGTATGTGCGATGCCAGACCCGGCGCAGGAGGAGGGGCAGGACTGAGGCCGCTCGACACGACGCCCAACAATCAGCGGGACTCCACCTGTGCCGAATCCGGTCGCAGAGGGCTCCTGTTGCCATCGCTCGGACGTCCAGCCCCTGCGCATGTTCTGGCTTCGTGCGAAAGTTGTCGTTCCACAGGGTGACCCAAGATGCTCCTCGGTTGTCGCCGCCGAAGAAAGCGAGCACCCGAGACCTGCCCAACACCTTCTTCACGCGAGGTGAAAATGTGCATGGCCGCTCATTGGGAACACCTCGCCGAATATGCACGATCTGTGCTGCCCTCATATCCGCCCCACCTCCCAAGATCCCCTGAGCGTGGCGACAACTGCGCACTCCGCAGCCTCTCATAGAGCCGCGAGGTCTGGGCTGGACCCGCGTGGCCCCCGACTCCGCTGGACCTCCCGCGAGCCCACGAACGAGGCGACGATTGCGCAAATCGCAGCCGCCCAAGGATTAACGAGGTCCCGCCTGGGTCAGCGTTGCCCCCGATCCCGCTGGACCTCCCAATTGGACACGACTGTGGTGACCGTTGGGCAAATTGCGACCTCCCAGGGAGCTGCGAGGTCCCGTCTGGCTGCGCGTGGCCCCCGGCTCCGTTGGACCTCCCGGGAGCCAACGAACGCGGTGGCAGCTGCGCAGTTCCGCAGCCACCCCGGGGGCAGCGAGGCCTCGTCTGGGTGCGCGTGGCCACGGACACCGCTGGACCTCCCAAGAGCCAGCGAACATGGCGTCAAAGGCACAGCTCGCAGCCACCCAGGGGGGCAGCGATGTCCCGTCTGAGTGTGGCCCCCGACTCCGCTGGACCTCCCAGGAACCCACGAACGTGGCGCCAAAGGTGCGCTGGACCCGCGTACTCCGCTGCTCCGCCGTGTGCCTGCCATGGGCCCACGAACGTGGCGAAACAACCCCGCTCGTCGGAACCACCTAGGGAATTACGACGCCTCGGCTGGATGCGCGTACTCCGCTGCTCCGCCGTGACCCAATGTCTCGGTTGGATCCGCGTGCTCCGCTACTTCGCCGTGCCTCCAGGAGCCCACGAACGTGGCGCTAGTGGCGCAGTTCGCAGCCACCCAGCGGAGCAACGGCGGAGGAGGGAGATGGAGATCAGTGGAGACCACAATGCTCTATCCACAACGAGAACCCAACAAGCATGAGGGCTGGAAATCGTACTCCGCCGCTGCTCCGCCGTGCCTCCCACGAGCCCACGAAAGTGGCGACGGTTGCGCAATTCCCAACCAAACAAAAAACAGCACAATCTCGGCTGGATCCGCGTACTCCGCAGCTCCGCCGTGCCCCCCAGGAGCCAAAGAAAGTGGCGCCAGGTGCGCAGTTTGCAATCACCTAGAGAGAAAGGCGCAGGATAAGGCAGGAGGACGGAGGAGGGAGGAGAAGAGGAGTAGAACCTACAATGCTCTATACAAAACGAGATGCCAATAGACACGAGGGCTGGGAAGCATGCTCCGCTACTCCGCCGTGCCTCCCAGAAGCCCACGAAAGTGGCGATAATTCTGCAATTCGCAACCACCCAACGAGAAACGAGGTCCCTACTGGATCCGCATGCTCCGCTACTCCGCCGTGCCTCCCAGGAGCCCACGAAAGTGGAGATAATTGCAAAGTGCGCAGCCACCCAAAGAACAACAAAGTCTCGGCTGAATGCGAGTACTCCGCTACTCCGCCGTGCATCTCAAAAGACAACGAATGTGGCGCCAATAGAGCAATCCGCAACCACTCGAAGAGCAACGAGGCCTCGGTTTAATATGTGTACTCTGCTACTCCGCCGTGCCTCCCGAGAGCCCACGCGAATTGCGGTATTTGCGCAACTCGCAACCACCCAAGGAACAACAAGGTCTCGGTTGGATCCGCGTACTCCGCTACTCCGCCGTGCCTCCCATTAGCCCACGAAGTTGGCAATATTTGATTTTAACGCGAGCGCAATGAACTGGCAATAAAACGAGCCTGGCACGCCTGGTCGAGAAGGCGAGTTAAACTCACTAGCAGAGGTCGCAAAATCTAGAGTCCATACCACAGTGGGCCGGCATATCGCAAAGTGCAGCCCTGCAAGACCCGATGTACTCTGTCGGAAACCACTGTCGAAAGAGAGTACACAAGCCCAAAGGGAGAAGAGGGAGACATAAGACCAGCTGATGGTGGATAACGGCGAAACCATTGCGGGAGACTCAGGACGCTCTCAGGGCAGAGGACCAATTATCCCCAGCCATTCAACTACACGACCGTCCCAATGGAATGGAACTGGCAAGGCAAAGAGTTGCACCACGAGGCCATAATAATATAGGAGATGAGGATATAGAAGAGCCGCCGTAAGACAGGCGAGAGCCAGCCCAACAACTGCAGGATGTCCACACGGCCATGCCGTGTGGTGGCGGCGAGCCAACAAAGGCAGCGCGGGCAAGCAACGGCTCCCTGGAGAGAGCGGCCGACAAGACCGGGCGGCACGTGAGTGGCCCACCCCGCGTGCAGCCAGCGCAAGCGCCAATTCTTCGCACTAGACAGGCCACCCCGGCGCACTCGATGCCGCGACCCTGAGAGAGGATGAGGCGAGGAAGAGGAGGAGGAGGAGGAGGAGGAGGAGGAGGAGGAGGACGAGGGAAGGGAGAGGAGGAGGGCGACTGCACGCTCTACCCCAGCGCTCAGGACCTCCCAAGCCGCGGACAGACCTGCCGGCGCAGTCCACGGAATTGGCAGAAATCGGCAAGTCGCAGCGAACCAAAGAACAGCAGGGTCTCGGCTGGATCCGCGTACTCCGCCACTCCGCCGTGCCCCCCGGGAGCCCACGAAAGCGGCGCCGAGTGCGCAAGTCGCAGTCACTCAGAGAGCGGCGCGGGTGAAGGCAGGAGGAAGGAGGAGGGAGGAGAGGAGTGGAGTCCACAGCGCTACAATCAAAAAAGAGAACCCAGCACACAGGAGGGTTGGGCAACGCGCATGTCCGGGTGATGCCAACTGGAGCAAATGCCACAACTCGAATTTGAGCCCCGACCCTGGGGTCACAGGGGGGGGGAGCACCAATGCCGCTGCTCCGCCGTGCCTCTCCAGGGCCGCGTACTGACAAACATCTCGGAGCGGATCCAGCCGTGGCGAAGAGGCGAAGGGTGGCGGAATCGGGACTCCACGTCACCCCCTCCCCCACGGCGGCCTCGCGGCGAGGACCCCCCACGGCGGCCTCGTGGCGAGGACCCTCCCCCCCCCCAAACGGCGGCCTCGCGGCGAGGATCCCCCCACCCCAACGGCGGGCCTCGCGGCGGCTCCCCCACATTCAGAAGACCTCTCTTGGCCGAACATGTACTGTATTTTGTTGTTGAACGTTGCGAGAAAACCACAAACCCGTGCAAAAACTGCACGCTTCACCTCCCCCCCGCGGCGGGCCTCGCGGCGGCCCCCGGTGCTCCTGCACCCCGCGCCGATGCCGCCGCGGTGGGCGCGCGCGCGCCCGAGCGCGTGCGCGCCCGTGCACCCTACATGCACGGGGGAGCGCCGCCGCGACACCGGAGGCCGGCGCCTCGAGCCGCGCGCGCCGCCGCACGGGGCGCCGTGGCACCTCGCTCGGCGCCGTCGGCGTCGTCGCCGTCGGCGACGTCGGCGTCGTCGGCGTCGTCGCGTCGTCTGCGCTGCCCCCCATACTCGCTCGGCTTCGTCGCGTCGTGACTGGACAGGAGGGCAGGAGAGAGGGGGGGGGGGAAGGGGGGAAAAGGAGAGAGGGGGGGAGGACAGGAGAGAGGGGGGGGGGACAGGAGAGAAAGGGGGGTGGAACAGGAGAGAGGGGGGGAGGAGAGAGGGGGGGGGGACAGCAGAGAGTGGGGGGGGGGAAAGGAGAGAGGGGGGGGGACATGAGAGAAAGGGGGGGCGGGAGAGAGGGGGGGAGACCTGAGAGAGAGGGGAGGGAGAAGGGGGGGTGGACAGGAGAGACGGGGGGGGGACAGGAGAGAGGGGGGATGGGGGGGGGACAGGAGAGAGGAGGGGGGGGGGGACAGGAGAGGGGGGGGGACAGGAGAGAGGAGGGAGGGGGGTTTGGGGGGGTCGGGATCAGCACCATCTCCATCACCACCACCATCACCATCACCATCGTCACATCACCATCATCAGCATCATCAGCATCATCAGCATCATCAGCATCATCATCATCATCATCATCATCATCATCATCATCATCATCATCATCATCATCATCACCAACACCATCACCATCACCATCATCATCATCATCATCACCATCACCATCACCATCACCATCACCATCACCATCACCATCATCATCGTCATCATCATCATCGTCATTATCTGGAGCGCCCCGGATCGGCGGCACTGGACGGAGGCCACTACAATATCAAAGTTCGGAATATTCGTCCTCTAGAGGGACGTGCCCGCCTCAACCACAGCCCCCCCCTGGCGACCCCGCTAGACTCTTCGTGCGCAGTGCCCCGGGCACACCCGGCGCCCGCTCGGGGCGACGACTCCTGGCCCCCCTTTCCCCCCCCCCCCCGGGCGAGCGCCCTCGGCGAGGCGCCGCGGCGGGAAGACGCGGACCCTCGGCCCGCACGGCGCGCTGAAGGACAGCCTGCCCAACCCAGGCAGGACCGCGTCGACAAACAAGAAAAGATCAGGACGACGGGAGGTTTTGGGCCAACTTCGGCCTCGGGGGGCCCTCGCCGGGCCTCGGGACCGTCCAGAAACGGCTCGGGATGAGAAGCGGGTCCCGGGGAAGGGGTCGGGACTCCGGGGGGCCCCGCATTGAAAACATCAGGACGTCGCGTGTTTGGGAAGGGTGCCCTTGCGTCCTTGCCTCCTCCGTCCATCCCTGGCCGCTTGCGTTGGCCGCGCCCCGCTCGCACAGCTTCGAGATGGGCGGCCAGGGCCCTTGCGTTCCGCACCGCGCGTCCTGGCGACGCGGGCCGAGTGCACCGAGGCTGGAGCCCGCCGACCTTCCAACGAGAGCGCCCCGAAAAGCCTCGAGGAGCCTCGAGCCCGCCGCCGCCCCGCCGCCGAGGGGCGCCCGACTCCTCCGCAGCCCCGGGCCGCCGCGGCGCGCCTTTTTTGCTGCGCCGCGCCGCCCGAGGCACGGCTCCCGCCCGCGGGGCCCTCGCGGCCGCCGTCCGCCTCGGCTGGGAGCGGCAGCAGAGCACAGGCGGTGGGATCGGGGGGAAGTATAGACGAGCGCGCTCCACGACTCGCAGAGGTAACTGCTCGCAAGTGGCCGGGATCCGCCGCGGAGGCTCTGCGACAGATTGCATCGGAGCGGGCGTGCATATTTGTCGGACGTCTGCGAGGAGGCACTTCGCAAAGGTGGAACGCGCTCAGTGCAGAAAGAACCGCCGGATAAGGAATCCAGGGCCTGGAAGCCGGGCGAACTCCAATCGTGGACTGGCCCATGGGCAGCGGGCAGCACTGCCGCCCTCATCCGATGAGGGGCCACCCCCAGGGCCTGAGGGTTCCTGGGCCCCTTCCTTGCCGACACCCCCACCGTAGGTCGAAGGAGAAAAACGGCACAAACATCAACTTTTGACGGTCCGCGCAGATTTCTTGGATCCGCGCTGGGCCCCCCCTGGCGGCGCCTCCGGTGCCCCGCTCTTGGTGCGCTCCGTGCGCCAGGGAGGGGGCCCAGCGCAGATGCAAGAAAACCGCGCGGAGCGCCAAAAGTTAATGTTTACGCCGCTTGTGCTTCTTTTATGAAGGGGCCCTGGGACACACAAAGAAATCCGCCGGCCCCCTTGTGGGGCCACCAGGCTGTAGGAGCGAGGTTCGCAGTTTCCTGTACCAGTTGTAGCTTGTAGTTTCCAGTGTTACAGTTCTGCTCTTGCTGGTTACTGTAACTAGTTGACTTATTGCTGGTTACTGTAACTAGTTGATTGACCGCGCGAGGGGGGGGGAGGCCCAAACCAGATTTTTAGCACCCCCTGGGCGCGTTGTCTGAATTGCTGGGGGGGCTCGAAATCGACACCCCTCACGCAGATCCGCGGGGTCAGGGTCCAAAAACACATGGGATTTGCCACATTTCTGAAATTCGGTGCCACCCCTCACGCAGATCCGCGGGGTCAGGGTCCAAAAACACAAGGGATTTGCCACATTTCTGAAATTCGGTGCCACCCCTCACGCAGATCCGCGGGGTCAGGGTCCAAAAACACATGTGGATTTGCCACATTTCTGAAATTCGGTGCCACCCCTCACGCAGATCCGCGGGGTCAGGGTCCAAAAACACATGGGATTTGCCACATTTCTGAAATTCGGTGCCACCCCTCACGCAGATCCGCGGGGTCAGGGTCCAAAAACACATGGGATTTGCCACATTTCTGAAATTCGGTGCCACCCCTCACGCAGATCCGCGGGGTCAGGGTCCAAAAACACAAGGGATTTGCCACATTTCTGAAATTCGGTGCCACCCCTCACGCAGATCCGCGGGGTCAGGGTCCAAAAACACAAGGGATTTGCCACATTTCTGAAATTCGGTGCCACCCCTCACGCAGATCCGCGGGGTCAGGGTCCAAAAACACAGGGATTTGCCACATTTCTGAAATTCGGCGCCACCCCTTACGCAGATCCGCGGGGTCAGGGTCCAAAAACACAGGGGATTTGCCACATTTCTGAAATTCGGTGCCACCCTTCACGCACATCCATCGCAAGGCGTGGTAACCCAAACTGCGAGAACTCCCTCGGCCCTTTAATCGCAAGGTGTGGTAACCAAGCCCGTAAACCATACACGTCTTACCAATCGCCAGGTGTGGTAACCCCTCTTGTGATCAGTTGGTTTTGCTGATTGCGAATCGGCTTCGCATGAAGTTTCGATACTGCTTCACGACAGCGCCAAGGCCTCATGACTTAGCTCTTCCATGGCCCATTCTCCGAGAGAGGGGGCCGGCGGCAGGGGGCGAAGCCCTTACGGATAGACACAAATAACAGGATTCCCCATATTGTCCCATGGCTTCTGAATTTCTGTCCTCCCCCCACTTCCCATCTTTTCCCATATTTTCGGGGGAATCGACGATGAATTGTGTCTGTGTTTTTGTCCCTCCTGATATGTTTGATGGGTGCCTCCGATCATAAATCCCGCTCTGCGAAATCCAGGGGCCCGGAGGTCGACGAGCGCCGAACTCCCCGAGGCGCCCCAGGGCTTCTGCGGGCCCCCCCGGGGCCACAGGGGGGCCAGACCTCTCCGCGGGCACGTGCCGGCACCTGCCTGCTGGCCTTCCAGTCTGAAGTCGGGCACGCCGCCTTCTGCAGGAGGAACAATCAAAAATGGGGAAAAAAAATTATAATATCTTTTGATATCGTTTAACGATGCTGGATTCGTAGACGAATGGCATCTTTATACATATATACATATATATATATATATATATATATATATATATCATATATATTATACATATATATATAAAGGGAAAATAGTCGTGGACGATGTTTCTGATGTCGTTTGACGATGTTGGGGGCATTTGTGGGGTGTGTTCTATTTCTCGTCCAAAATCCGCCTGTAGGGGGACACGCCCGACCTAATCCCTGGTCGCTGCGCCCAGTGTGCCGACATGCCGCTGCCCCCAGGAGCCTCCAGGGTTGGCGCCCTGATCAGGATCACCAAGCGGCTGGGGCCGTGCAGACGAGGAACCCCCAGGAGGTGCAGACACAGGAATCGGGCGCCTGTGAACTGGGGGGATGTGACCAGGTGGTGGGGAGGGAACGTTCACACTCCCAAGCGCTTTTCGGGCCGGGGCCCCCTGAGCGCCCCCTTGCCACCTTCCTGAAGTCTCCAAGCCCCCCCGCCGCCCCCTTCGTTTGCCGCCCCTCCCCCCACTACCACGCGCCCAAAGAAACGAAATAAGGTTATCCGTACCCTAGATGCTCATCCTTGGGACCGTCCTGGAGCCACCAGCTCCACTGCTCCACTCATGCGTCGATGCTGTGTCAGACGTCCGTCGACTTGAATCGAACTTCAATCGAACTAAAGACGAGCTAGAGTCAAAAAGATCCGTGAAATGGGCCCCAGAAAGGTTGTCTTGACGAACATCTAGGGCATTGGTGCCCTGGCATCCACCGATGTGTTCTTTCAATGCGCTGGCCCCGATGCCCCAGACGCTTCCCTGAGGCAAATGCTTCGTCCCAGATCCATGTTTGATGGCCCCAGGGCACGATAACCAGCCGTATAGAGGCGGAGCTCGACAGCAAGAGCGCCAGACTCGAACAATATCAGCCAGCGTGGACCCCAGGCAGCGCGTGATTGCACTGTGGATGTGCAAGCTTTGTGGTGGAAGCTATGTGGCACGAGCTATATCTGGTTGAGCATCCGGGGTGCAGGCTGGAGGCGGCCACGGGCGGCAAACGTCGTCGGACCCACCGAGCGCCAGGGGGTGGCAACGAGGCGGCCCTGGTCGGCAACGAGGGGAGACCCGGCCAGAACCGCCCAGCGCACGCGGCTGCGCGGCGGCCAAGCGGCGGCCACAGGCGGCAGCGTGGCAGATCCTCGCCAGACCCACCAAGGCCCACGCGGCGGCCACGGGCGGTGGCGCAGAAGATCCTCGCCAGAGTCACCGAACGCCTTGGTAAGAGGAGGAGGAACCGCTGAGCCCGAGCAGCGCCTGGTGCACGACATCGTCTGAACTCTGGGCGCGCCGCATGTCCCCAAGGCCAACCTCCCTGGGCCGCCTGAAGACCCTGGCGCTGGGTCGGGCATGTCCTCCTACAAGGGGATTTCGGACGGAAAATAAATCATACCCCAAAACTGTCGAAAACAACATCAAAAAACAGATTCCGCAAATCGTCCCCGGACTATCTTCTGACTATTTTGGAATATTTCTCCTGTAGAGGGACGTGCCCGATTCAACCATGGCGTCGTGGTCTGATGCCGCGAGGTTGACTCCGCCTCGAAAGACAGATCGGCGGCACTCCGACCGCCAGACCGCTCCCCACCAGAGGTGAGCGTTCTTTTATTCGGCGATTCGACAGTGGGAAGAAAGGGGGGAGGGGGGGTGTTCTGGCCCTGACCTCCGTCTCAGTGCGGCTGCTTGGATCAGCGCGTCCGTTATGGGGAAGGCTCCGCCTGCTCGAAACGGGCGCCAATAAACAGCCGAGATCTACTCCAACGGGGAGGGGGGGGTAGGGGGAGGGGGGGGGGGCCCGCGCCGATCGGCAACACAACGGATCAAACAACGATCGCTAGACGGGCCTGGGCCGCTGGCGGCGTTCCGCCATGCACGGCCGCGGCGGGGCCGCCGCCGCGTCCACGCGACACGAGCCGCGCCGCATGTCGCAGGGCTGGGCCCGAACGCTGCTTCTGCGTGTGGTGTTCTCGGTTTGTTGTTCGTGTTGCTCTGCCCGTCTTCCTGTGCCTCCCCCTGCCAAACCGAAAGACAAGAGCACAGCCGGAAGTCCAGCTGAACGGCGTTCAGGTCCAGCCCTGCCGCATGTCCTCAGGCTTGGACGCCCGATATGGGTACGAGAAAACTGGGCACAGTGCCCAACAACAAGCCGTCCAAAACCGACAGCGGCCGCTGGTGGGCAGGCGGCTTTGTGCCTTCGGTGAACAACGTCCGCGGCGGAGCGGAAAGCGAGCCTTCTCAAAATGAACAGGAACGGCTGTTGGGCATCGTGCCAGACATGTGACGTCCTGATTTATTCAAGACGGGGTCCCTAGAAGTCCCGACCTGTTCCCCGGGACCGGTTTCTCATCCTGAATCGTTTCTTGACGCTCCCGAGGCCCGGCGAGGGCTCCCCGAGGCCGAAAATGGCCCACACCCACCCGTCGTGATTTTTTTGTACGACGCGAGCGTGTCTGGGTACCGATGTCGACCGTCCCGAGCAGGGCCCGCCTCCTCGGGCCGCGCCCGCGCCGCCACGGCGCCGGCACCGGCGCCGGGGCGCAGCTTGCGCGCCGGCAGCGCCGCGCGGAGCGCGGCCGGCCAGTCCGGCTCCGCGCCGGCGCGGGACCTCTGGCTGCTCCTCTCGGGATCCACCAAAAAAGGGGGGGTGACCCGGAGGGGGGCCTGCGTTCGATCCGTCCGCCGCAGACAGGCGCCCCCGCACATGCCCCACCTGTACAGGCAACGGTCGGGAACTGCTGGCGGCGGGGGGGCATCTGTTTTGGGCGGCTCGGTGCAAAAAACGATATCGCATACTCTCTCTCTCTCTCTCGTACACGCACACACACACACACACACACACTGGGCTCCCCCCCTTTGCGGGATACCGATCCTCGAGCCATGTTGCCCCTATCGTAGTTCAGGACCACATCCCCAGAACTAAGATCGCACCCCCAGACGAATGTCGAAACAGTGTCGAGCGAGGGTCGCCTCCCCCAGGGCCCGACACGTGAACACCACCAAAGCCGGGTACCTTCAGTGGTGCTCGATTTTTTTCTGGCGATCAAGGCTGAAGGTACAGGGCAGGTTTTAATACATAGGATTTTTAAACCAATAGGTTTCTTAATACATGATTAATGTGTGACTGAATTTATGCATGAACTCGTCGTTGTTTTTAGTACTAAATTCCTGCATCTTTAATACCTGATCCGCGGAGCATGTATTAAAAACGACACTGTAATCTCCCAAAGGGAACGACAGGCCCTGATCTCCGAGGATGTGGGTCTTGCCACCTGGGCGGGCTGCCTCCCGGGGGCCTGTTGTCTACCGAGGCCTCCCAACAATGGGGATCGGAGCAGGTGGGGTCGGACGATCGCGCCGCATCGCCGATGCACTGCTGACGTCAGCGATGCATCGGCGGCGTCGGCGTGGAGGAACTCGAGCTCCACGTCGAGCCGCATCGCCGATGCGTGGGCGATGCGGCGAGATCCTCCGACCTTATCTTCGCTCCGACCCAATCTGGGAGGCCTAGAGGTTGTTGGGCCCTGGGACGATCGAACATGGATCCGAGGAGCGAATACGACCCTTACCAAAAACGAATCGGGAGCTCCGGGGCGGTGGATGTAAAACACTGTTTCCGTCGGCGGCGAAGCAGACGCAATCCGCTCCAGCGTGTGGCTATTCGGGGCCACCGGCAGGCGAACTGTCCGGTAAAAAGACGATGGCCGCCGCGCGCGGGGAGGGGGAGGAGGAAGCGCTCAGACGTGGAAGAATTGCGTGTAGAGCAGGCCGGAGCGGCCAGCCGAGGCAGCGGGGCTCGCGGCAGCAGCCGGGGCCGAGGCCAGGGCGCACCCAGGAGCGCTGCCAGGGGGGCGCAGTGACGATGGGAAAGTAGTGAACCAGTCCAGGCGTCCGCAGACTGCCATCAGAAAAATGATCGGTGATGTCCAGAACCCAGACGTGCGACGTCCTGACTTTTTCAATGCGGGGTCTCTGGAAAGCCCGACCCCTTCCCCGGGACCAGCTTTTCGTCCCGAGTCGTTTCTTGACGGCCCCGATGCCCGGCGGGGGCCCCCCGAGGCCGAAAATGGCCAAAAACCTCCCGTCCTGATTTTTTCATGACGCAATCATGTGTGGGGACGCACCGGTTCCCCCGTGCGGCGGCACGGGGCGAGGAGGATGAGGAGGAGGAGGAGGAGGAGGAGGAGGACGTGGACGAGGAGGACGAGGACAAGGAGGACGAGGACGAGGAGGAGGAGGAGAAGGAGGACGTGGACGAGGAGGAGGACGAGGACGTGGACGAGGAGGGCGAGGAGGAGGAGGAGGAGGAGGAGGAGGAGGAGGAGGACGTGGACGAGGAGGACGACGAGGACGAGGAGGACGAGGACGAGGAGGAGGACGAGGAGGACGTGGACGAGGAGGGCGAGGAGGACGAGGAGGACGACGCGATCGTGTCTGGGGGGCTGACCCAGCCGTGGCGACGAGAGGCCTCCGGGAGGCCGCCCCCCCCCCGCACAACACCGGGCGGGCCCTCCCCGAGAGGCGGCCCCTCTGCGCGAAGGGGGACGTCGGAGGGTGTGGGGCCGGCTCCTGGGGGGGAGAGGCCCAGACATGGAGGAGGAGGAGGAGGAGGAGGAGGAGGAGGAGGAGGAGGAGGAGGAGGAGGGGGAGGAGGAGGAGGAGGAGGAGGAGGAGGAGGAGGAGGAGGAGGAGGAGGAGGAGGAGGGGGAGGAAGACAAGCTGGGTGCGCTCGCGTCATATCTGACGTCCTGCCCCTCCCTCCCATCCCTTATTATGGCGCTGATTTTCTCTATCCGCGGACGCGTGTCGTAGCGGACCTGTGGCTCCGCGCGCGCGTGCGTAGTGGGTGGTGGTACGCGTGCGTGCGTGCGTGCGTGTGTGCGTGGTTGTGGTGGTGTGGTGGTGGTGGTGGTGGTGGTGGTGGTGGTGGTGGTGGTGGTGGTGCTGGTGGTGCTGGTGGTGGTGCTGGTGCTGGTGGTGGTTGTGATGGTGGTGGTGGTGGTGGTGGTGTGTGATGGTGGTGGTGGTGGTGGTGGTGGTGGTGGTGGTGGTGCGGCGCGGTGGTGGCGGGCGGATGGGCGCGCGAGAAAGAGGCCCGCGCTGGGGCGAGAACGTCATCCTGAACGACGGAGGCCAAACACCCATCCGAAAATGAGGCCCACGCTGCAGCGGGAGCACGATTCGGAACGATTCGGGAGCAGAAATGAGGCCGGCGCCTCAGCGAGAGCAGTATTTTGAAAAAAACGCAGGCGAAAACCCGTTTCCTGGGAATCCTCTGTAAGAAAAACAGTACGCGGGTGGGGGTCGGCCATCTTCGGGACGCCATCAGGGGAAGTGGGAGAGTATTTTCATATTGTGTAATTGTGGAGGAGGAGGAGGAGGAGGAGAAGGAGGGAGGATGGGGAGGGGAGGGGGAGGGAGGGAGGGGAGGAGGGCAGGGGGAGGGGGGAGAGGCGGAGGAGGGGAGGAGGAGGAGGAGGAGGAGGGAGGAGGAGGAGGAGGAGGAGGAGGAGGAGGAGGGGAGGAGGAGAGGGGGAGGGGGAGGAGGGGGGGGGGGAGGAGGAGGGGCAGGGAGGGGGAGGGGAGGGGAGGGGAGGGGAGAGGGAGGAGGGGGAGGAGGCGGAAGAGGAAGACACCCAAGCCCCCATGAGGCCGCGGCCGCGTGCGCCTCCCCAACCTAACACAACGTTTTCGTGGCCCCGCGGGGAGCTCCACCGCGAAGACCCTCGTGGGAAGGTCCGCATGCGTCGACCCCAACCCAAGACATGATCGCGTCGAACAGAAACCAGGCTCAGGAGGAAAAGCTGGTCCTGGGGAACGGGCCAGGACTTCCAGGGGCCCCGTATTAAAACAAATCAGAGTGTCGCATGTCTGGGGGGGGCGGGCCTGGACTCGGCGACGCGTCACCTCCTCGACCGGCCCTCCCCGGCCCCAGGAGGGGCCCACCCCTCCGAAGGGCAGTCCCCCGAGAGGTGGCCCCGCGCGAGGGGGGCATGTTCCGGAGGGGTGGCCCGCTCCTGGGGAGGTCCTGGGGGGGAGGCGCAGGTCTGGACTCGGCGATGCGTCGCCCGTAGATCGACGGTGCAGTCGGCCCGTATCACGAGGATGCGCGACAAGGATGGCAAGGGGCCGTGGACGCCCATTCCGAAGCTTTTCGAGCGGAGCGCGGCCAACGAAAGTGGCCAAGGATGGACAGATGAGGCAAGGGGTGCAAGCCCAGACATGCGATTTTTTCAGGACGGGGTCCCTGGACGTCCCGACCCTTTCCCCAGAACCAGTTTTCTATCCTGAGTCGTTTTTTGACGGTCCCGAGGCGCGGAGAGGGCCCCCCGAGGCAGAAAATGGCCAAGAACCTCCCGTCCTGCTCAGAGTGAGGGGGCTGAACCGAACGGTCATACACTGTCCCTGGGTGCGTGGCTGAAGTGGAATTTCGCGATGCGGATTATTATTGTTGTTGTTGTTGCTATTGTTGTTTGCTGTTGTTTGTTGTTGTCGTCGTCCCACCCGCGACCCGCCCCACGACCCACCCGCGACCCACCCGCGACCCACCCCGCGACCCACCCGCGACCCGCCCGCGACCCACCCCGCGACCCACCCAAAATGTTCGGCGCCTGCGGCGGGCTTCTTTTGCATTCATTTCAGGTGGAGAACCTGCGACCCACCCGCGACCCAAACCGCGTTCAGTGTACAAATCAAAATTTTCGGCGCCTGCGGCGGGCTGTTTTTGAATTCCTTCCAGGTGGAGGTGGAGAGCCCGCGACCCACCCGCGACCCAAAGTACATTCACTGAACAAGCCAAAACTTCGGCGCCTGCGGCGCTGTTTCTGCATTCGTCACGTCACCCTGCCGCGTCGCCCGCGCCCGCCCCCTCACTCTCATCCGCAATTGCGGGGTGCTACGTATTGTACGACGCGATCATGTCTGGGAGGGTACCCCTGGGAAGGATGTCCCCATCCTCATCACGCGGGTTGGCCGCAGGCTCCCGATAGCGCAGCCGCGCGCTCCCTGGGCGGGGGGGGGGCTGAGCATCGAGCCCCCCTCGGCGATGAGTGGGCGTTTGGGGTTGGGCGTGGCTTCGCGTTGGGGTTTGGGCGTGGGCGTTTGGGGGTGGGGTTTGGCTTCGCGTTGGGCGATGAGTGGGGTTTGGGGTTGGGCGTTTGGGGGTGGGCGTTTGGGGTTGGGCGTTTGGGGTTGGGGTTGGGGTCAAAGAATGGGGGGTCAGAAACGGTCCCCTTTCATTCCCCTTTCGGACCCCTCCGGAGCCCCAGGGGGCTCGTTTGGGTACCGTTTGGGTACCTCTTCGGACCACCCTCGCCACCCCCCCCATTTATGACCCCCATTACGCGACGCTCGATGGGGGGGTTGCGCAGTTCCCCCGGAGCCTGTCCAACCCCCAACAGTAAGCCTCCTGGCCAGGCCCTCACAGTTTTCGGGACGTAGCTCACGGCTCCCCATTGTGCCGTTCGGGGGCGGATCGACACGCCATCCAAATGTTCCCGACTGTAATCTCACCAGCCCTCTGGGCGCAGGTGGTCTAGAGCATCTCCTTTTTTAACCTCCTGCCTTCCCTTTTTGGGGGGAGGGTTGCCTCCCCCCCCCCTCCCTGGGCCTGGACGGGAGTGGGCGCGAGTGGCTGGAGCGTCCAAGATGGCCCAAGATGGCTTCAAGAGCACCTCCGAGAGCCAAAGGTGGCCTCCAAGATGGCTCAATATAGGCTAGATTGAGCCATCTCGAACCATGTTCGGCCATATTAGATAGCCGAACATGGTTCAAGATGGCCTCCGACATACCTCCAAGAGGCCCCAAGACGGTTTCAAGTGTCCTCCGAGCCATCCAAGGATCACCCCGAGAGGCCCAAACCGCATCAACACCTAAGGAAAAGCACAGCTTTTCCCCCACCATCCTGTAGTGGTGGGTCCTTGTTTTGAAGAGGCAGCGCTCCGCGTCTCATCCTCCTCTCCTCTCCTCCGCCCTCCTCCTACTACATCATCATGATTTCGGCACGCCCCTCACAGGGTTCGTGGCCCATGGCGAGCTCCAACGCACGCCCCAGTGTCAGGGTCCACAAGCGTCCCCCCAACCCAATGCAGCGCTTCGTGGCCCCAACAGGAGCTCCACCGACGGCCCCACTGGCAAGGTCCACAAGCGTCTCCCCCACCCGGTGCAGCACTTCGTGGCCCCATACGGAGCTCCACCGATGGGCCCAAGCGGAAGGGTCCACATGCGCTGCATGGACAATCGGGAGCTCCACCGAAGCCACCATGAGGCCGCGGCCGCATGCGTCTCCACCACGGAACACAAAATTTCGTGGCCCCGCAGGGAGCTCCACCAAAGACCATCGTGGGAACTTCCGCATGCACCGACCCCATCCAGTACGCCGTTTCGCGGCCCACAAGGGGCTCCACACATTACGGCGCACCCCATCCCACTCTTCGTGACCTCATACGGAGCTCGACCGAAACTGGTACCTGCAATGCGATGCTCACAGCTACATATGGTTGGGTCATTCGCCTGGATAGTTGAACTCTTTTTTGTTTCGCCTCGGATGGGCCTCCGAAGCGTCAAGAATGCCAAACAATTGCCCCAGACAGAATCAAGAAGGGGCCAACAAGGCCCCAAGATGGCGCATCGAGCGCCCAAGAGGCGCCCAAGAGCTCCCCGAGAGGGACCCAAGAGGCGGCTTTGAGAACTCTGAGAAGGGGGCGCTGGTTTTAGCCGCCCTCTTTTTCCAATCAATGGGGCCGGAGATGGCCTTACGAAGGCGCCACAATCCGCCCCCTCCCCCCCAAACAAAAAATAATCCTCCAGAGGACGCTCAGAGGGCCAAAACGGATCCCCAAATTGTTCCACGATGCCTTCAGGATGACTTCAAGAGGCCGCCGAGAAGGCTCGAGGGGCGAAGGAGCCGCGAAGGCTTTGTAAGTTCCATCTCGGGCGTCCTGGCGGCTCCTGGCGGCCTGTTGCGAATGTCGCCGGGCAGCTTGGACATCCATGTCCAAATCATCTGGCAAGGGCCGCCTCCCTCCTCCCGCAAACTCGTCCTTCCCCTCCGCCCTTCGTAATTCCTAACTCGACTGGGCAACGATTGTCAGGAGCGGCCAAGAGGGGGGTGTCCAAGAGGGGGGGGTGCAAATCATGACCGGCGGCATGTGCGCGGCCCAGCGGGGGGGCCAGGGACGTAATGAAATAAGAAGATGCGCCATGAAATCTGGGGAAATATCATGGCCCACGCCATGATATCCCCCACCCCCTAGTCATCACCCCCCTCTTTTCCGCCCCCGAGATTGCACGACCACTCCAGCCCCGAGGCTGCCTGGGCCGATCCAAAACTTTCGGTTCGACCGTTCCCTGGAGCTCGTCCTTCCGCCGCCTGCTCCCCCACTTCGATGACCAAACAACACGGAGTCCCTGGAAGTCCCGACACCTCCCCCCAGGACTGGTTTTTCATCCTGAACCGATTTCTGACGGCCCCGCGGCCCGGCGAGGGCCCCCCCGAGGCCAAAATTGGCAAAGAACGTCCCGCCACGATTGTTTTTTTTGGGGGGGCGACGAGGCCATGTCTGGGGTTACCCTTGCCCCCTGCGCTCCACGCGTGCGCCAGCGCCGCGAAGGCCTGGTCCACGGTCAGGATCTCGCAGGAGGGCAGGGCGCCCAGGGCGGCGGCGCACTCCTGCAGCGGCAGCCGCCGCGCCTCCGCGCCCAGGCCGCCCGCGCGCGCCAGCGACACCCGGCGCACGCGGCCGACGTCGACGATGCCGCCGATGAGGTCCGCGGAGCCCCGCTTTGGGCTCGAGGCGTGCGGGGGCGAAGCGCGCCCTCTCTGAGCAGGCCCCAAAACCCTGACAAGCGGGAGGCCTCGTCCGAAGCCGCGGGCCCTCGGGCGGAGGAGGAAGAGGGGGAGGAGGGAGGAGGGGGGAGGAGAGGGGAGGAGGGGAGGGGAAGGAGGAGGAGGGGGAAGAATCTTCCCATCTCCCGCCACCTCCTTCTCCTCCTCCTCCTCCTTCGCCTCCGCCTCCTCCTCCCCCGCCCCCGCTCCCTGGACAACAGTGGACATGCCAGCGATGAGAGGGGGAGGTGGGAGAGGAAGAGGAGTGGAAGGAGAGGGAGAATAGGAGGAGGAGGAGGAGGAGGAGGAGGAGCAAGAGGAGGAGGAGAAGGAGGAGGAGGAGGGAGGAGGAGGAGGAGGAGGAGTAGGAGGAAAAGGAGGAGATTGACTGACTGACACACGGCTTTTGAACAATGATGTACTGAAAGGCTTTCTCATTCAATGTATGTGCACATGCTCACGTTATGCTAGCTGGGAGCCGACGGTTCCGCGCGCAGTCCCAGCCGACCCCCTGAGGACCGACGGTCCCGCGCCCAATCCTAGCCGATCCCCAAGGGAGCCGACGGTCCGCGCGCAGCCCCAGTCGAGCCCCTGGGAGCCGACGGTCCCGCGCCCAGTCCCAGCCGACCCCCAAGGGAGCCGACGGTCCCGCGCCCAGTCCCAGCGGACCCCGTGAGGACCGACGGTCCGCGCGCAGCCCCATCCGACCCTTTGTTGCACGCGCCGGCGCGCGAGGAGAAAGGGCGAGCGCAGGGACCGAGGCGGGGCCCCGTCGACGAGGGGACCGAACGAGGCCCGAGAGCACCACCGACGAGGGCCGAGGGCCACGAGCGGGTGGCGAGAGAGAGAGGCAAAGGGGGAGCGAGACGGGCCATACAAAATCTGCAACAATTGATCACATCTTCGCCGCCCCCATCCTGGAAGTGGTTCACCTTCTGCCAGGTGCGCGAGGCTGCGCTGCCCGAAGCTCGATGGCTCCGAGCGGAGTGCTGCGCACACGTCCGAAGGGATCAATCACTAGTCGCATCATTGTCTGCAGCAGGAGATAGGTCCAAGAAGCTGTCACTGTAGGAGCTGAAGCCGCCGCTATCGTCTGTGATGCTCACCACACCCGCATTGTCGGCAACATTCAGGGCGTCGAACTCCGCCGCTATCCCTTCAGGACATCGGACCACGCCGAAACATCCTCTTCCATGTAGCCCGAGGGGGGCCATCCCCTCCGTCACCTGAGCGCCCATCGCGCGGAAGGCCTCGAGGATCCGCATCTCCTTGATCTCGTCGTCCAGGGCGAACACAACTTCGATCCTGCCCTCTTGCTTGCAGCTCTCCAAACGGCAGCGACGGACATCTCGACGCGGCTCGCCCACCGCGGCACCCATCCCCGCACTCGCCCCCCTGGCGCCGCACCCCTGGCCTCCCGCGCGCCCCCTGGGGGGGCCCACCATGCGAAGCAGCGAGCGGCACGCGGCCCCGTGGGCCTGGGCGAGACGCAGACTGGGGGCAGGCAGGCCGGCGAGGCCGCTCGGTGCGGCTCTGCACCGCCTGGCGTGCGCAGCCGGGACGCAGCAGAGGGCCCTCTGCAAAGGCGTCGCGGTGCAGGCGAGGGCGATGCGAGCAGCGTCGGGCGCGACGCTGACGATCACACGACGACGAACGGCACTGAGGTGAAGCCCTACGCTCAGGCACCCAGCCGCCGAAGGCTAAAGTTCTCTCAACGCCTGGCGGAGTGCAAAAACATCGTCGTCGAGGTCCCCGAGCGCGACCAGTTGGACCACTGGCACCACTCGCACGACCAACACGACCACCAGCACGTGGTCGACGACTGCCACTACGACCACGTTGCAACGCCGCACGGCAACCTCCGTCTGCCCGCAATCCTCCCGGCGCCAGGCCAGGCGGCGGCGGCCAGGGCCAAATGCTGAGCTGCGAGGGCCAAAGGCTGAGCTGCGATGGCCAAATGCTGAGCTGCGAGGGCCAAAGGCTGAGCTGCGAGGGCCAAAGGCTGAGCTGCAAAGGCCACGGGCAGAGCTGCGAGAGGCACCCGCAGGGCGACGAGGGCCCCCAGCCGACCTGCGCCTGCCACTGGCCGAGCTGCGAGGGCCCACTGCCCGAGCCACACAGGGCCACGGGCAGACCTTCGTACCAGCAGGGCCACCCGCAGAGCAACGAGAACCACCAGCAGAGCCACGAGGGCCACGGGCTGAGCTGCCAGGTTCACCAGCGTAGCTACGAGGGCCATCAGCTGACTTACGACGACGAAAACGACCCGCTGAGCTGCACCAACCTGCACTCCCAGGGAAGCAACCAGGGCCCCGAGGGCCATCGGCTGAGCTACGAGGGCCTCCGGCGGAGCTACGATGGCCACACACTGAGCCACAGAGGCAGGGCTCCAGGAGCCACCAGCAGAGCTACCAGAGCCACCAGTTGTCCCACGATGGCCACAAGATGCGTGCGTTTCGGCGACCACAAAAAACGCTACGAGAACCACCAGCGGAGCTACAAAGGCCAGAAGCTGAGCAACGAGAGCCAGCGGCAGAGCTACGAGGGTCACAAGCTATGAGAACCACCGAGGACCACCAGCTGAGCTACCACGGGCACCTGCTGAACTACGGGGGCCGCAAGCTGAGCTACGAGGGCCACCATCTGAGCTACGAGGGCAACCAGCTGAGCTACGAGGTGTACGAAGGCCACCAGCTGAGCGCCGGGACGAACAAGATCGTCAGCTCCAGCAGGGTCTGGCCGTCAAGACCATCGGCCTCAAACCGAACAACTGCCAGAATGGTCTCGACGGTACCCTGGGCGCAATGGGCGCTACCTCAAAACCAGTGTGCATTTCGATCCGGAGCGTTAACCTCAGCGTCCAGGAGGCCAATGCAGAGCGCATCGGTGCGTGGCCCAAACTTTCGATTGCCGCGGAATTTCACGAGACAGCATTCATGTTCCAGGACACAGACGATATATTGAAATGCAAAATATTTCAGCAGCTTTACGACGTGGTCGCGTCGGAGCCACATTCTGGTGTCCACAACCTTCCTCGAAACACTTTCGCTGATGAGGGCCGGTTCGACGCTTTCTACGGACAGGCTACCGCGATCATACGATTATACCACGGCGTGTGCGACAGGTACATGAGCTCCACATTCCGTTGACAACGCTACAGACAATCACATTACATGTAGATCACTGCATACAAGAGACCTGCGCCATCCGCATTACCGCTGCAGCCACGCATGACGGGGCTGGCCTGTACCCCTGCAGCTGTACCTGTAGTCCGGGGGGGGTACTTGTAGTCCGGGGGGGTTACCTGTAGTCCAGGGGGGGTACCTGTAGTCCGGGGGGGGGGGTACCTGTAGTCCGGGGGACGGGTACTTGTAGTCCGGGGGGTACCTGTAGTCCGGGGCCCCAAAACTATAGAGGGACGCAGAGTACGCGGCCCTCTCGGCCGCCACCTTGGCCCAGCGGCCCCGCGTGAGGGTGAGGAAACCCCAGGCGACGTCCACGGGCGCCTCCTTCGACATGGCATCCGGCCCAGCACTGCGATCCTCCTCCCCCCTGCCGCCGCAGCTCGGCTCGGCGAGTCCCCTGGGCTGGGCGCCGCGGCGCCCGCCCTGCACGGGCGCCCGCCGCCGCGGCGGCGAAGGCACACGCCCGCACCACCAGGGGCGACCTGATTCCGACCGATGGGTTTGGGGCGAGCTTCAGCGGTAATGTGCGTATCTGCTACACTTACAGTGGTACGGGATGGATCTATCCCCCCCCCCGGACTACAGGTACCTCCCTAGCCCCCGGAACTACAAGCCCCCCCGCGTTCGCTACGTAGTCTCTGGAAGCCAAAGCGGCCCGCCAAGATGCGTCCGCACATTTTCACTTAGGCGTGCTAAGAAATTCGCCATCGTTGGGCCAGCGGTCGGGGCTGAGCACTCTCGACGGACGAGTCGGCACGGAAACGAGAAGATAACGAGGAACGGAACGATACATCTACAAAGAAACAGAACAATAAGCAGGGGAACGGACGAACAATGAGAGAGAGAGAGAGAGGAAGAGAAACACAACAGAAGTACCCCCCCCCGGACTACAGGTACCCCCCCCCTGGACTACAAGTCCCCCCCCCCAGACTACAGGTACCCCCCCTGGACTACAAGTGCGCCCCCCCGGACTATAGGTACCCCCTCCCGGACTACAGGTACCCCCAAAACTATTGAGGGACACAGAGTACCTCACAGGCTCCGAGATCCGTCACGGCCACGGCTACGCCAGCACATTGAAGGCGAGATCGGTCAACGTCACCTGCGAGGGCAAGGACGCCGCGGAGGCAAGGACTCGCCGAGTCAAGCTGCGGCGGCGGATTGCAGTGCTTTGCCTGATGCCTCATGCGTGCGCGTGTGTCTGCATGCTGCCTCGCCGCCTCGCCGTCCTGGTTCAGACTATCAGGAGGCAGAGCGCGGGGCGCGCTCGTGGAAGGAGATAGCTGCAGGGATAGATAGGTCATCGAGTAGACGGGCACCAGGGTGTGCCTGTGGCACTAGGGTGTGCCTCGTGAGTTTGGGAATTGCAGGGGGAGTAGGAGGAGGAGGAGGAAAAGGGGAGGAGGAATCGGGTTGTTGGGGACAAACCGAAAGCCAGGGTGATCTCCAGGGTCTAACAAAATCTGACGTGTCTGAATCCGTCTCCTCCCCAAGGGGGGGCGGAAGACGAGTCAGCGCCTCCCCCCGAGCCTTCACCCAGGGGAGGCTTTGGGAGGATGGGGAGGGGAAGAGGCAAGACTTCTATACGCGCAGGCCCATGCGGGCGCTGCATGGCATCGGGAGGCTGCTGGCTGATGACAGGACGGCCAGGAGCGCCAGCTGTCCGTGGGGCTGCGTCCACGTAACGTTGCCGCAGCCAAGGGGCTCTGCCCTGCGGGCGCTCCTCCGACGTGTCGGACGGCACCGCCCCCATCACACGAGCGGAGCGGGTCCTTGCAGACAGTCTTCTCGCACGCGCGGCGGAGGCGCCTCTCGTGAACGTGGAAGCCCAGAAGAGCGCATAACGCAGCAAACCTGCCACTGCAAGGACCTCCCCCCCCCATCACAAACAGCGTGGAGCTCGCAGCGAGCATCAGGGCGACCGGGCGTGGCCTCACGCAGCGCATGGAAATACAACACTTGCTGTGCAGGTGGTGCTACCGCCCAAACCTATCCCGGCAGGGGGCAGTAGCGTCTGCTCCTGCGTTAGCCCTTTGGCGCCAATGGCGCCTCCTTGGACACCACTGCAGCGACCGCAGGCAACTCTGGCCAGCGTGGCAATCAAGTCACCAGTCGAACGCCTCGGCGCTGCCGAGCTGCTGGATGGAGTGGGCGGTACTGCCACACCACGATACGAAGAAGACGCACTAGCACTATGTGCCGCCCTTGGAGGCGCACTTCCGAACCGGACATGTAGCACGAACACATCGCAGTACACCAACACCCGGCAGGTGCAGCCAGAAGGCGCCCTCCACTGAACGTACATAACATGACACTTAGGAGAGCGCGCGCCGCCCATAGGATCCGACGCACGCATCGTAGAAGTATGCTTCGGCGATGCCAAAGGGCAGTGACACGTGTGGAGGCTGATGCAATGGAAGCGATGGGATTGGCGCCGACGCAGCCCCCCCTGTCCTCGCCTGGGCCTCTTATCGTTTACACGCAAGGGCGACCGCTGGTGAGCGGCTTTCGGGGGCCGTAGGGTGGTCAAACCCAACCGCACAGGCCAAGTGCTTGGGGGAAGGGTCGTTTCGTCGACGGGCCACTTCGGCGAAGGGGGTCACTCTCACGCGTAGCCGAACTTGCTGCACATTGCGCCCGGCAACCTGGGCTCCGCGCGGTCGAGGTATGCGGGGAGTTTGGATCCGACCGAGCTGCCCGGGCAGAAACCGCCTGGATCTGTGCCTGCGAGCCTTTGATGCTCTCGACGGCGCGCTCACGCTTAGCCCAGGAGGCGAGTGCGAGGAGACAGAGCGGCGGGAAAGAGGGGCACGAATGAGGACGGGGAAGAGATGATCAGGAAAAGCTAGAGCAAGATATAGATCAGACTGAGCAGGGTGCGAAGGGGGAGACCGGACGCGCGGGTGTCCCCTCCCCTCGCAAGAAGAGCCGCCTGGGCCTCCAGAGGTCTCTGGATACCTCGTCAAGGCTCCGCAGGCCGCACGAGGCTCTGGGTGGCTGCAAAAGCCTCGATCCTCGATCCCCGCCTCCAGGAGCGAGGCGGGAGGGCGCCAGCCCGCAGGCTAGGTCGCGTCCTCCTGCAGCCTGCCGAGAGGCTCCTCCGCGTCCGGCGAGAGCACCACCAGCCTCTCGCGCAGCGCCCCCGGCGGTGCCTCGGCGACGTCTGGCAGCAGCGGTACAGGCCAGGTGGGAAAGTCCTGCATCGTCGCCGGCGTCCTCGTCTGCATCCCCGTCCTCGGCGTCGTCGCCATCGCCGTCCTGCTCGTCCTCTTCGTCGGCCTCCTCGGAAGCGCGAGAGACGTGTCATCTGGAAAGAAACGCTCGGCAGAACACATCTGAGAGGGAGGGGCGCGCCTCGACGAAAATGGCCCCAGTGGTATGCCTCACGGCTCTACGGATGGCACGCAGCGTGGGCAGGGGGATAATACATCAAAAAAACAACTACGTATGATCCCGCAACCACCCGTGCCAGGACGTGCAAGGCGAAACCTAAGATCAATACGTGTATATATATATATATGTGTGTATATGTATGTATGTATATGTATATATATATATATATATAGCACGAACATCTGTTTCGGGCAACGCCGTGCAACATGTGACTGTACATCGACGAAATCTTGCACCACTTGGTGCCCGCGACATCAGACGTCGGTGTGCAATCGACGTTTCGTCCTCGCTGCCCCCACGCCACCAATTCAATCTTGGCTACGGGCCGGAATCGCCGAAACAGCTCGGTGGTGCAACATTATGTCGGGTGCCTGGGAGACCCGAAGGAACTCATTCTCGCATGCCCACAATATTGAATTGGAAGGGTGATGGGGGGAGAAGGGTTGAAACATGCGTGCGAAAAACAACGCAACATGGTGCAACATTTTGTCGATGTGCGGTCTGGAGTTGCCCCCGCGTGAGCGACAGCTCTGCCAATCACATGGTTTGGGGCAGAACAACTTACATGCTAGCCCAGCTGGGCATCCGGCCCAGGGTTGAGGGCTGGTGAGGGGAAGATACACTCCTTTCTGGTGTATCATCGCCCGTAGTTGGTGCAATGATCCCGCATCCACCCGCGCCTGGACTCGCAAATCGAAACCAACGATCTGTCACGATCAGTTGTTCGGGGCCGCAGCGCGCACAATGTTATGGGGCTCGGCGGCTGGGCGCACCAACGAGCCGTCAGGCAACTTCAGCGACGCATTGCAACGAAGGGGCGGGATCTTAACATTAACAACAAGCAAGATATTATCAACACCTGGATTCACAATCACACCTGTGCTACGGAGTGTACGCTCATAGCCTGGGTAAGCCGGGAAACGCTTCGGACGCATATTCCTCGCTCAGGTGGCACAAAAAAGACGACGCCCAACAAAATCACAAGGGCGCGGGATAGGCTGGGAGCCGTCAAGTGCGAACATGTCCTTCCGCATTAATTCCGATAGGTTGAATATGTATGCGACCAGTGCCTGAGAAGCGGCAAATGTGCACTTTCCGCTGCGAGGTGCTGAGCAAAGAATTACCAGAACCTGATGGCGGGCCCCTTCTTGGGTGAGGTTGGGGCGATCACGCATGGGCCCGACTCCGCGCAACTCGCTGGGCGCTGAACACATATCCTGGAGGATCCAAACTTTTTGCAGCTGTGAATCACGCAATTGTGGGCGTCGTCCTCGATGAGCCTCTCCATGGGCCTACGCCGCGTGTGACGGGCGTCCCGCAACCCGGGGGGCCACGGGTGCCGCGGGCGGCGCCACGCCAAATCTGCAAGGCGCCGTCCCGCGCGAGGTGGGCCACGTCCGCCGGGGCCGTCCAAAAAAACTTGGGGCGGTTGGCCACCGCCATGCCTGGAAAAGCGCCTCCCAGCCCAGGTGAACCCCTGAACTCTGCAGTGTCCGCACCGTTTCCACGGAGCTCCTCCGCGCAAGTATCGCCATCTGGAGGCAGCACAACCAAAGTGCCGTGCTCTTGCTCAAGCTGCGAGAATGAATCATTCGTGCCGCAGCTCTCGCCCTGGCATGTCGTACATGGCCAATACCGCCTCGCCTAGCGCCTCCATGCCTCTATCTGACGAGGGCGAGCTGCTTCAGCGCGAGTTCACGGGTGTCGTCCTATTCTCTGTTGCTGGCCGAGACTTCCCTGAATATGGACGATGACAGACAACGCAGCGACGCCAACACGAACAGGCAATATGAGAACCACCGTCACGCCAGAGACGAAGCCCACGGCGCCCGCGGTCCAAGAAGACCACGCGCTGAAAGGCTGTGCAATCGGGCGCGTGAACGTCGGGCAGGTAATGTTTATCACGGGGGGTCGAGCAGGGCACAGCACGGCACATGACCGAAGCAGTCAGAGCACGGCGAGCACTTCTGCGTACCCAGGTGGCAATCGAAACTGATATTTGGGCGGCCCACGCGACCATGAGAACAGACTGTAACCATAGCTTCATGTTACGGTACTCCTTACTGTTCACACTGTGTTATCATAGCTCGTGGCCATTGCAACGCACAATCGTTCGACAATCCGCGCGGATGTCTCGGTTCTGCGATGGTCCCTCCTCCCTGGCGCGCGGAAGGCGCCAAGGGGCGGCGCCAGAGGCGCCGCCAGGGGGCTCCAGCGCCGATCGGGGAAGTCCTCGCGGAACTCCGAAAGTCTATGCATGCAGTTGCAAGGGCTCCTAAGTTCGCGCTTCGCGCTGCGCGAAGCGCGAAGCGCGAATAACTTCGCGCTCTCGCGCAGCCCCCCAAGGGGGAGAAGAGGAGGACGAGGAGGAGGGGGAGGAGGAACGAGGACCGCGAAGCGCGAAGCGCGAATAACTTCGCGCCCTCGAGGGAGCCCTTACAGTTGTTTCTTCTGCGAGCGGGCGTAGAAGCGCGCGTGGCCTGGGGAGGACTGGGGAGTGCCAGATCAACTAGAGGCCTCCCCGATGGGGTCCGAGCAGATGGGGTCGGAGGATCCCGTCGCATCGCCAGTACATCGGCGATGCATCGCCGAAGCATCGGCGATGCATCCGCGATGTCGGCGGCGTATCGGTGCTTTTGGAGGGGAGAAAATCGGGCTCCACATCGAACCGCATCGCCGATGCATTGGCGATGCGGCGCGATCCTGCGACCCCATCTACTCGGACCCCATCTGGGAGGCCTAGATCAACACCACCAGACCACGCGATCCGCCCCGCCGCACAACTCAAACACCTGGGCCGACGGGGTGACGCAGAAACTATATCCCCAAGGGTAAAGCTTGCCCGAGTGAGAAGCTGGACGGCCCACAGGTCGCGGCCTCTACACGAGCGGGAAGGGAGAGAAGGGAACAGTGGGAAAGGGATGGGGGTGGGCGGGAAAGGGGGGGAACCCAGACATGCGCTGTCCTGATTTTTCAATGCGGGGGCCCTGGAATTCCCGACCCCTTCCCCGGGACCGGCTCTTCATCCTCAGCCCTCTCTTGACGGGCCCGAGGCCCGGCGAGGGCCCCCCCGAGGCCGCGACGTGGGCCCAGATCCGCTCGTCATCCTGATATATTTGTTTTGCCGCGACGCGAGATCTCACGCCTGGGGTCTGGAGAGGCTGGCCCGACGAGAACTTCGAGGCGCGCCTGCGGGACAAAACCCAGACGGGGCCGCGGCGCGCCGCGCCCCCGGGCCGGGTCGGGCGAAAGGGGGGGATAGCAAAGGGGGGGTTTGAGGATCAGCTCACATAGCCGATTTTCCCGGCGCCTCCCGGCGCCGGAGGCGGCTATGCATTGAGGAATGGGCCCCTCGGTGAGGCCGAAACCAGCTGCATGCAGCAAATTTCGTAACCCCCCCTTTCTCAATCCCCCCCTTTCGCCCGGCCGACCTCGTTCGGCACGCCGTGCGAGGCGCGGCGGGCGGCCGCGGAGGGGCGCGGCGGCCGCGCGGCGCGCCGACCGCGGCTCGGCGCGGGGGGCCGAGGCCGCGCTCGTCGCGCGCGCCTGCGGGGGGCCCTTTGGGGTCTCCTTCCGTGGGCCGGGGGCCGACCGCCCCGGTGCTCCTATAATTACAGGGCAGTTTTTAACGCGTAGGATGTTTCAAACATATGGGATTTCTCATACATGGTCAATGTGTGAATACATCTATGCATGAACCCATCGTTGTTTTTAATACTACACCCTGCATGTTTAAGTCATGATCCGCACGCGGAGCATGTATTGAAAACGGCCCTATATGCTGCTCCCATCGTACTCACAGGGGCCACGTCCCAGAAATCATTGCGAGCATCCAGAACAACGTCGAAGCAGTGTTCGGATGAGTGTCGCCTCGCAGGGCCCGACACGGGAAATTCTCAGGTTTCGGTACTTTCTTGGTGCTCGAAACTGTTTTCTAGTGATGAAGGCTAAAGTAGGTTGGAACATCATAACCCTCTACGCATACCTCGAAGTTCTCTCAGAGCCGTGAAATCCTCTGACCCCAGACACGATCGCGTCGTAAAACCATCTCAGCACGGGATGTGTTTGGCCATTTTCGGCCTCGGGGGGCCTTCGCCGGGCCTCCCTCGGGAGCGCACCTCGCATGGAGAAAATCAGGTCGTCGCATGCCTGGATGCTGACCAAACGCCGATGCTCTTACAGTCAACCAGTATAGTAAGGATGCGCGATAAGGATGCAAGGGCCTTGGACGCCCATTTCGAAGCTTTTCGAGCGGGGCGCGGCCAGCGAAAGCGGCGAAGGATGGACCGACGAGGCTAGGATGCAAGGGCAGCCTTGGGAAGGTTGCCCATCCTTACTATGCGGGTTGACTGTATCGCGCGAGACCGACAACTGAGAGCAAGGCTGCCTCCGCCAGCATGCCTTGGAAACTGTGCTGGGCCGCTTCGTCACCGCTGGGCTCCTGCATGCGCTGTAGCACCTGCAGCATCTCTGGGGTGCAACCCGCCAGCGCCAGCCGCAGCGGCCGCGGCTCGACCTCGCCCTCCAGCCGCCGCAGCGACGCGGCGTAGCACAGGCACACCTGCAGCGCCAGCGAGCGCAGGCTTCCGGGCCCCATGATGTCGCCGAAGCTGAGGTCGATAACCACGTCCGCGGGGCCGGGCCTCCGCCACAGGACGACACTTTAGATCTGTGTGGGGCGGCTCTGGCAGAGCACGTCTCGTGGCTAGGGGTGAGGGGCGAGGGTGAGGGTAGGGATCGAGGCTGGGGGTGAGGGTCGGGATTCAGCTGGGCAAGGGGGATGAGGATTACCGGGCTGCGCGTGTGGGCGCCATCGTGCCGTGCGACAGCGTAACAAGGAAGCATCTGCTGAAGAACCGGGCCCAATGCTGGGTTCGAAGCCCGCCGCCATCCCCGTCACCCGACGCCGTGGTATGGTGAGACTCCACGAGGCAGGATGCCAGAGCGTGACTCATCGAGCCGAACCGGCCTTCGAAGGACCAACACTGCCTAAGAGCAACAATTCCGGGTGCACGCGTCGGGCAACTACTCAATGCTAACTGCCGCTCCCCGGGACCATGCTTTATGAACCTGTGGCGCTCCGCGCGGACTTCTTGGATCTACGCTGGACCCCCCTCTCTGGCGCGCGGAGCGCGCCGGGGACGGCGCCAGAGGCGCCGCCTAGGGGGGGGGGGCCAGCGCGGATCCGAGAAATCCGCGCGGAGCGCCAGAAGTTTATGTTTATGTCGATTGTTCTTCTTCGAGCCAATTGGATCATGGTCTAGGTCGGGCACGTCCACCTACAAGCCGCTTCTGGGCGAAAAATTCAAAATAGTAGAACAATGCTCCAAAATAGTGAGAACAGAATCAAAACATCGCTCCCTGACTGTTTTTCTACTATTTCTGAATTTTCCTCCTGTAGAGGGACGCGCCCGACTTAAACTCCCGGCCTGCTTCCCGATGCGCGCGGGCGCCCCCGCCGGGGACCGAGGCGGGGGCCGATCCGTGCCCGCCGGGGTGGTGCGCGCCCCCCGATCTGCGGGGCCCGGCCGCGCCTCCGCAGCACCTCGCGCGAGTCGCGCTTCCACCGCTCCGCCTCGGCCGGGCCGGGCGGGAGGCTGGCGGCGCGCAGGAGGGCCCAGGCAGGGTCGCGTCGTTCAAACATCAGGGCGGCAAGGTTTTGGCCATTGTCGGCCTCGGGTGGGGCCCTCGCCGGGCCTCGGGACCGTCAGACGAGGACTCGGGATGAAGAGGCGGTCCTGGGGAAAGGGCCGGGACTCCCACGGACCCCGTGATGATAAAATCAGGACAGCGCATGTTTGGGGGGTGCAGTCCACCCGCATCATAAGGGTGCTCGATACGGATGCAAGGGCTCTGGGCGACCATGTCGAAGCTTTTCGAGCGGGGCGCGGCCACCGAAAGTGGCGAAGGATGGATCCGGGAGGCAAGCAGCCTTGGGAAGGTTGCCCATCCTCACTATGCGGGTTGACTGCAGCGCGAGGGGGGCAGCCTTCTAAGAAGGCGGGGGGGGCTTCTGAGGAGGCAGGGGCCTCCTCAGAAGCCCCCCGCTGCCCTGGCTCCCGAGGGGCCTTGTCAAGAAGTCTCCAGGCCCTTCCTGCGCAGGCCCCTGCTCGGGAGCTCGGGGCCGCCGAGCGAACGCACCACATCATCGGAGGCCTGGGGCCAAGAGACGCCCACCCCAGGGGCAGACAGAGGAAGACACGCCCGAACCAAGCAAACGCCACCAACTTACATATATCATGTGTTGGCTCCCAGCGACCGCCAGTTCCGGGGGGGAGGCACCGACCTGGAATCGGCGATACGTCGCCAATAGATCGGCAACAGTGCGGGACGGGAAAACTACCACAGCCACTGCTTCTTGTTTGCGCCGCCTTCCAGCCGGCCGAAAGAGAAGCAGTGGTTGTGGTCATTTTCTTGGTGCCAAGCTCAACGAAAACGACCACAACAACTGCTTTGTTTCTGCGGGCTGGAAGGCGGCAACAAAAGAAAACCAGTGGCCGTGGTCGTTTTCACGCCCCGTAGCCAATAGATCGGCAACGGGGCCCCGGTAGCGAATCCGCACGCTCCCCGGCGTGGTGGGCTATGGGGCCCCCTGTTGGCCAGGAGTGGACGAACGGGGGTCGACGCCTCCTCCCTGAGCCCTTGCCCCCCCCCCCTAAGCGCGCTGCCCCTGGCGAGAGGCGACCCCGCTTCCCTTTTTGTCGGAGCGGCCGCGGCGGCCGTGGAAAGAAAGAAAGGAAGCGACGGCCATGGCCAGGACTGCATGCGGAGACGTCGCTGGCCACCTCGATCATCAGCCGTCTTGCGCATGGTCGATTCCTGGACCCCCCATCGCGAAACGGCGACGGCTGGCATCGATCATGACAGAAGATCGGCGTCGAGAAGACCGCGCTAAGTGCCGTTTAACCAGTGCCCACCCTCAGCGGCGTGGCCTGGGCACGCCGCTGGCTGGCTTACCCCCCTAGATGGGGATGTAGGCCGCTCCCTCCGGGCTTCGAGGGGTGTATCCCCAACTGGCGTGGTACTGTGGTGGGGGTCTCGAAGGTGATGGGGACGGGGATGGGGGTCGGTCGAACGACACCGACGCGCGGCGACGTCTTGGCTGTGCCCAAGCGTGCGACAGAAGGGCTGCATTAGCAGCGCCCGCCCCCCCCCCCGAGGCTGGAGGCCTGGGGCCCTGGGGCCGTCTTCCCATGCCCGATTCGTCTTCTGCCCGAGGATGAGGAGAGGAGGATAGGAGGGGAGGAGGAGGGAGAAGGAGATGGAGGAGGACAGCGAGGGAGGTGCGAGGAGGGAGGGGAGGGAGGAGGAGGGATGAGGAGGAGGAGGAGGAGGATGAGGAGGAGGAGGAGGGGAGGATGGGATGTGAGGATAGGAGGAGAGGTGGAGGAAGAGGAGGAGGAGGAGGGGAGGGGGGAGGAGGGAGGGGGAGTGGAGTGAGGAGGAGGCAGGGGGGGAGGGAAAGGAGGGAGGAGGAGCAGGAGGAGGAGGGAGGAGGAGGGGGGAGGGTGGGGGAGGGGAGAAAAAAATGAGGGAAAGGGGGGAGGGGTGGAGGGAGGGGGGGGGGGCGGAGGGAGAGGGAGGGTAGAGGGGGGGAGAGAAGAGGGAGGAGGAGGATGGAGGAGGAGGGAGGAAGGAGGAGAGCGAGGAGGAGGGAGGATCATTGAGGAGTATGAGGAGTTAACATGATTATGGCCATTGTGTGCGGGTGAGGGCCCCAGGAGGCCGCGAGTGACCTACAACCTCCGGTCGTGAGTTCTTCAGGACGCGAACAGCGAACAGCGGCCAGGAAGAGCTCGGTGAGGCGAGGCTCGGTCGGGCTGAGCTCGGCCGGCGGGCCTCTGCCAGGCCGAGCTCGGTCACGTTGAACTCGGCCCGGGCCGACTCCAGCCTACCATTAGGCCGGGCGTGTGGCCTCTTACAGGCGGATTTGGGGGGAAAAATAGTAAAAAGCCCAAACACACTCAAACAGAGCAAAACAAACATAGAGAACATGGTCCCCAGACTATGTTTTACTATTTTTTGATATTCCTCCTGTAGAGGGACGTGCTCGACTTTTAAGCCTACCAGGTCCATCTGGCCGAGTGCAGCCTGGCCGAATGTCGCAAGGCCCGGTCTTTAGAAGAGGAAGAGAGAAAGAGGAAAGGAGAAAGAGAAAAAAGAGTGAGAAAAGAGAAAGAAGAAAAAACGGAAAGAGAAGAAGAAGAAAAAGAAGAAAATGAAAGAAATAAAAGAGAGAAATGCGAAGGAAGAAAGGAAGAAACGAAAAGAAAAGAGCATGAGAAGAGGAAAAGGGAAAAGGTAAAGGAGGGGGGGAGAGGGGGGGAGTGGGCATTCACCCCGAATGGATATGGGGTTCCCCGAATAGCTGGGGCTAGAAACATTCCGCCCGTGTCGCTGGTTTGCATTGGCGCCGCATCGCCGGGTCTGTCGGCGAGGCCACGGTCGGAAGCTATGCGAATGCTTGCAAAATCCGCCGCTGCTGAGACGGTCTTCCCGGAAGAATAAACGGATTCCCTGCAATCAAGCTCAGTCGGGAGACTCTCCTTTTCCATTTGTGGTGGGGGGTGTCCCAATGGGGGAGCAGGAGGTGGATCCCCCCCATGCTGCCCCCTCCACCTGGCCCCCCATGGGATCCCAAGGGGATCCTATGGGATCCCCCCCCCTGGGATCCTATCCCCCCATGGGATCCCCCCCCATGAAGAGTCTCCCGACTCAGCGCACTGAGTAGCAAACAGGCTGCTTCCCGGAAGAAACAACAGTTTCCCCGAGCTCCCTTCTAGCAGCCACGGGTCTGCCCGCCTCGGCCCGGCTTTTCTGACGCGGGCGCCGTCGGCGGGGAGAGCGCTGGGCTCTCCGCATCGAGCCGCCTCGCCGAGGCCTCGGCGAGGAGGCTCGATCCCTCGACCTCCTCCTCCTCCTCCTCCTCCTCCTCCTCCCTCCTCCTCCTCCTCCTCCCCCTCCCCCCCTCCTCAGCCTCCTCCAGCCACCCACCTCCTCCTCCACCTCCTCCTCCTCCTTCGACCTCATCTACTCTGACTACCTGCCAGACCACCCCAGCCCAACCCGAAGACCCGAATTTGGGGTTGGGGGGGGGTTCGGGTTCCACGCGTGTTTTCTCGACGTTTCCCGACCCCCCCCCCTACTAGAAATCGAGGGTAAATCTGAGCCTTCGGGTTGGGTTGGGGTGGTTTGGTGGGTGGTGATACTCGGACCCCATCTGGGAGGCCCTGAGTTGATCACCCTTGTCTCAAAAGTCCTTCTTCCTTTCGAGCGCATGCCGCCGCTGTGTCGCCGGGCGCGGGCTTCTCCCTGCAGACTGAGAGAAGCTAGCCGCTCCAGGTCTTCTAGAACACCCCCCCGGATAGTGGAAACTAACTATAGCCTTTCGACGCCCTTGTTGACGGACTGGGGTCCCGCCAATAATGTAACATTCGCCTGCCCAACGGGCCAGAAGCGTGCTAAAATCTCCGGCAGGAGTTTAAGCATGTTTCTAGTTCGCGCGCCTGTGGCGGCCCCTGGGGGACCCCCGACGAAGAGCACCCGGGCAAGGTCCAGGCAAGGTCCTGGCAAGTCCCGGCAAAATCGGGTCAAAGATGCCGGAACTCCTGGGCGCGGCCTCGGGGGCCCCCCGAGCACCCCAATAAGACGCCAAAAGGGCTCAGGCCAAGAGCTTTCCTAGATGGCCCACGCTGGTCCCAAGACGGCCCAAGAAGCACCCAAGACGCTCCAGGAGGATTCCAAGAGGATATCGAGAGGCTCCGAAGACGCCAGAATCATTGAGTTGCCTTGGATTTCCGACGATTTTGGCGGTACCGCATTTTCGAGCTGCCGACCGCCCTGGACTGCCCAAGAGTCCCAAAGATCGCTCCAAGACGGCAAAACAACTTCCAAAAGGGTCCCAAATGGCCCAAGATGGCCCTACGACGGCCCAAGGGGCCTCCAAGACGGCCCCATGATGGCCACAAGAGGTGGCCCAGAGGAGGAACTCGAACAGACATTTCGAGACAGACCCGAAGCTTCCCAGGGGTCCCCAAGAGCCCCCCAAGAGGTCCCCAAAGAGGCACCCAAGACTCCCAACAGGCCCCGAGGCAGCCCCAAGAGGCCCCCAAGAACCCCCCGATAAGCTCTCCAGAGGCCTCAAAACTGCTCAGCAGAATCTCCCTCCGAAGAGTCCCCATCCATGAGGACTTTGACCCGCAACCCAAGCACGTGACGAAACTCTGCTGGAGCTCTCTTGAGCAGTCTTGGCGCCCGATCGGCTCTCTTAGACTGGGTGCGAGCCACATCTCCAAAAATCTCCTCGAAGACCGTTCTGCCTGCCCTACCGTTCCCCCTGGGCACGAGCACGCCACCACGCAGCCACAATTTTGCGAAATAGGCCGGCGGAGTGAGAGAAGCGATAGATAATTATCAATCCGCGACACCCGCCGCGCAACAACGACGACGACGACTACGATTACCACTAGGCCTACGACCACGATGCGATGCGACTACGGAGGAGGAGGGACGGAGTGTATTCACCCCCGAGAGAAACAGGGGGAGATCCTGAAAACTAAGGACCTCCTGAGGTAACTTCTAACCGTATCTATGTAGCCCGACAGCATGCCAGCGACCTAACGAACCCCGAAGACTGATACAGCAGGGCTGACGGGGTTAACCGCGGAGGGTCTTGAATGATGGGGGGGCGTCCCTCCCCCCTACGTGAACTTTCGTCTGGGGATAACAGTCCCTCCCCTCCCCTCCACGCCACTCCTCTACTCGCCCTCCTCCTCGCTCTCTCTCCTTGCACTCCTCCTCGTGCTCCCCTCCTCGCCCTCCCCCTCGTCCTCCCTCTGCTCGTCCTTCCCCTCCTCGCCCTCATCCTCGCTCACTGCGTGGCCCTTGAGGGTGTCCCAGCACCCTCAAGGCCACGTTACGGGTCCTTTGAGGGTGTTTCGGCACCAGCTGAGCTATTTCGTGAGGACCGTGCTCACTGCCTCCTCGGGCATCTTGGGTACGAACATCCAGTGCTGTGGAGAGCGTGAGGCGCGTCTTGCTTCGGGCCTGGGGCAACGCCGGCATGAGAAAAAAAGGTCACGGCAGTCATTGGGATAGTCAGGATGGCCGAGGGAGCTCCGCACTTGCAAGGCCATCTCATGAGTGAGCAGACCTCGCGCTCGCTGAGCCTCGGCTGCCCGGGCTTGCAAGCAGCTGAGGCACCGCACGTGGCGGAGGCGTCTGAAGTGCAGTGGCTGGAGGCAGATCTACAGCTTCCTGAACCGCATCAGAAGGCGTCCTCCCCCTCCCCCCCCTCCTCCTCCTCCTCCTCCTCCTCCTCCTCCTCCTCCTCCTCCTCCTCCTCCTCCTCTATGAGCGCCACTGGGAGCTCCTCAGCCAGCTCAGGCCTGAGCCTCAAGCCGATAAGACAGCATCCGCAGGCGAGCACCAGCCCGAGGTCCCGAGACCGCATGCGGACAGACGCGTGAGGCGCGCCCTCCTCCTCCTCCCCTCCTCCTCCTGCTGTCATCCCCCCTGCTGCGGAACACAGCAAGCGTGAGACGAGGCTTTGAAACAATAAGTTCAAATACTTCACGAGACCCTCGCGTGAGTTTGCGCGTCGCGCGGATGTCTCCAAGCGCTCTTCTTCACGAGACCCTCGCGTGAGTTTGCGCGTCGCGCGGATGTCTCCAAGCGCTCTTCTGAGGCGCGCCTCTAAGATACACAGCCAAGCGTGAGACAAGGGCTTTGAAACAATAGTTCAAATACTTCACGAGACCCTCGCGTGAGTTTGCGCGTCGCGCGGGTGTCTCCGAGCGCTCTTGTGAGGCGCGCCTCTGAGACACACTGCCAAGCGTGAGACAAAGGCTTTGAAACAATAGTTCAAATACTTCACGAGACCCTCGCGTGAGTTTGCGCGTCGCGCGGGTGTCTCCGAGCGCTCTTGTGAGGCGCGCCTCTGAGACACTCTGAGGATGTATGTTAAAGCTTCTCAGGCCAGTGACGGTCCACCAGCCTCCAGAAGGTGTAGTTTCTGAGAGGGATCTTCTGACGAGCTTATGCGGAGAGCTTCGGGGGGATAATTTTCCGAGGGAGGCGTTCCTGAGGGGAGATCTTCAGATGAGCTTCTGGGGAGAGCTTCTGGATGGGAAGTTCCCGAAGACAGAGTTTCTGAAGGGAGATCTTGTGAGGAGCCTATGGGGGGGGAGCTTCTGAGAGGAGAGTTGCCAGGGGAGGAGCTTCCGAGGGAGGAATGTATGAGGGGCGATCTTCTGAGTTCTCTCTGTCGCTGTTGCCACCGCTCACGCGTTCGCTTCCCTCGCCCCTAGCCCTGGGCAGGCGTACTCTCTAGGCCCCCAAGGGTGGCGCCTCCGATGGACGCGCCACGTTACCCTTGGCAGCCAGAGAACCCTTCCGTCCCAAAGGAGGGGGAATGGACTGAACGTCTCCTCGCCTCCCTCGATGCTGCACCGCTGAGGCGTGCGCCGCTGAGGATCCCCAAAGAAGTCCGAACTACAAACGAATACGTAGATGCATACACACATACATACACACATACATACATACATACATACATACATACATGCATACATACATACATACATACATACTCACATTCATTCATACATATATACATCCATACATCCATACATCCATACAGTCATACATCCATACATCCATACATCCATACATCCATACATCCATACATACATACATCCACACATGCATACATACATACATACATACACACACATACATACATACATACATACATACATACACACACATACATACATACATACCTACATACATACATACACACATACACACACATACATACATACATACATACATACATACATACATACCTATATACATCCATACCTACCTACCTACCTACCTACCTACCTACATACATACATACATACATACACGCATACATACATACACACGTACACACATGCACCCATACACCCATACACCCATACATACATACATACATACATACATACATACATACATACATACATACATACATACATACATACATACATACATACACACATACAGACATGCATGCATACATGCATACATGCATACATTCATACATGCATACATGCATACATGCATACATGCGTACATGCATACATGCATATATGCATACATGCGTACATGCGTACATGCATGCACGCACGCACGCACGCACGCACGCACGCATGCATGCATGCATGCATACACACATACAAACATACATACATGCATACATACATGCATACATGCATACATACACATACACACACATACACATACACATACACATACACATACACATACACATACACATACGCATACACATACACATACATCCATTCATTCATACATACATACATGCATGCATGCATGCATGCATACATACATACATACATGTATGAAACACCACATAAGCACATAGTTTTGTGAATGGGTACAGGTCTCTACTTTTTATATGTATATATATATATATATATACACACTGAAACCATGGGCGCCACGCGCGCCTGGGGTTCTGGCCGACTGCGCAGTCGTTGTCAGTGGACCTACGCCACTCCTCCACGGTCCCCGAGATACCAGGGGAGAGGTGCCCCGGGCAAGGGCCCCTCGCGGTCGCGGAGCCGTGCGAGATCGACGGCGACGCGCCGCAAAGCTCCGGACGCTGCAGAAACTACGCAAGCCGCCTGCCTGCCACGGTGGCCAAGCAGGGCCCTGCGGGCTCCGGGCCGCCGCCGCCGCCGCCGCGGCCGCCGCCCCCGCGGCCGCCGCCGCTGCAGCCGCCGCCGCCGCCGCCGTCGTGATCATCGTCGCGGTCGTCGTGGAGGTCGTTGGGGTGGTGGTCGTCGTCTGTGGGCGCGAAGGGACGACTGCACGGTCTGGGGCGTCTTGGGCTTTTCCGTGGCCTCTGGGAGCCTCCGGAACTCCCCAGACGTGCAACGTCCTGATTTGTTAGGTTCTGGGCACCTGGAAGCCCTGACCTTTTCTCCAGGAGCGTTTTTTCGTCCTGAGTCGTTTTCTTACGCTCCCGAGGGCTGGCGAGGGCCCCCAGAGGCCGAAATTAGCCAAAACCCTCCCGTCCTGTATATATATATATATATATATATATATGTCATAGACAAATGATGACAATACAACTAATGATCATATCAAAAACTATTCCAATTTTTAACGACAAAAACGAAGCGAGCATGTTTGAGTCTGGAGATCTGTGGAGGAGGTCGGCCTTCGTCGATCGATCGATCGTCGTCGGTGTGGTCGTCGTCTGGCCTCTGGACGCCGCCGCGGTCGTCGTGGTTTTGTGGTCGTGGTCGTCGTGGTCGCCGCCAGCGTCGTCGCAGGCGTCTGCGACCGAGGAGGGCGAATGACCCAGACATGATCGCGTCGTGAAAAAATCAGGACGGGAGGTTTTTGGCCGATTTCGGCCTCGGGGGGCCCTCGCCGGGCCTCGGGAGCGTCAAAAAAACGACTCGGGGTGAAAAACCAGTCCCAATTAACCGGTCCGAAGGAAACGGGTCCCAGGGACCCCGTTTTGGAAAAACTCAGGACGTCGCATGTCTGGGGCCCCAGACACGCGACGTCCTGATTTCTCAAGGACGGGGTCTCTGGAAGTTCCGACCCCTTCCCCAGGACCAGCTTTGTCCTGAGCGGTTTTTGACGCTTCCGAGGCCTGGCGAGGGCCCCCAGAGGTAGAAAATTAACAAAAACCTCCCGTCCTGATCTTTCTGGTACGACGCGATAATGTCTGGGGAGGGAGCCTGGATCGAGGATCGAGGTCCTTGAACTCTCTTGGGCCTTCGTGGGCTCAGGTCGGGCATGTCCTCCTACAGGGGGATCTTGGACGAAAAATACAGCATTGCCAAAACATACCCCAAAATGGCCAAACATAGTCCAAACATCGTCCCCATGTTTCTCTTTGACTATTTTCAATACTATTCCTATGGGGGGGCAGGCCAGGCCCGACTTGATCGTGGGCCCCGCAGGGTCGCTGTCGTCGCGCGCGGTGGCCCAGGGCCTGGGGCTCCGTCCAGCGCTCCTCCAGCGTGCGGGTCCCGGCCGCCGCCGCCGCCGCTGCATCCGCGGCCGGCGTCGTCGTCGTCGTCGGCGCTGCTCGCTTTTTGTCTGTTGTTTTTTTTGTTGCTTTTCCTTCCTTTGTTGTTGTTGTTCATTTTGTTTGTTGTTGCTTTGTTGTTGCTCTTTTTTGTGCCTTCTTTTTTTGGTGCTCGTTTTTGTTGTTGCTCTTTTGTATTGTTTCCCGGCGGAGCCGGGTGAAATTCCGTGCCCGCCGGCTGACTGATGACTGACTGACTGAACGTCAGGGGACAGCTCGGGAGACACATTTCAAACCGCCCGCGGGAGCGCAACCCGGCGGCGCAACCGCAACCGCGACCGGGCGACACATTTCAAAGCGCCCGCGGGAGCGCGCAACCGCAACCGCAACCGCAACCGGGCGACACATTTCAAAGCGCCCGCGGGCGCGCAACCGCAACCGCAACCGGGCGACACATTTCAAAGCGCCCGCGGGAGCGCGCAACCGCAACTGCAACCGCAACCGGGCGACACATTTCAAAGCGCCCGGGGCGCAACCGCAACCGCAACCGCAACCGGGCGACACATTTCAAAGCGCCCGCGGGAGCGCAACCGCAACCGCAACCGGGGCGACACATTTCAAAGCGCCCGCGGGCGCGCAACCGCAACCGCAACCGGGCGACACATTTCAAAGCGCCCGCGGGCGCGCAACCGCAACGGCAACCGGGCGACACATTTCAAAGCGCCCGCGGGAGCGCGCAACCGCAACAGGGCGGAAGAGTTCCGAGACCGCGGGAGCGCGCAACCGCAACCGCAACCGCAACCGGGCGACACATTTCAAAGCGCCCGCGGGCGCGCAACCGCAACCCAGCAACCGCAACTGGGCGACACATTTCAAAACGCCCGCGGGAAGCGCGCAACCGCAACCGCAACCGCAACCGGGCGACACATTTCAAAGCGCCCACGGGCGCGCAAACGCAACCCAACAACCGCAACCGGGCGACACATTTCAAAAGCGCCCGCGGGAGCGCGCAACCGCAACCGCAACCGCAACCGGGCGACACATTTCAAAGCGCCCGCGGGCGCGCAACCGCAACCGCAACGGCGACAATTTCAAAGCGCCCGCGGAAGCGCGCACCGCAACCGCAACCGGGACGACACATTTCAAAGCGCGGGGCGCGCAACCGCAACCGCAACCAGGCGACGCATTCAAAGCGCCCGGGGAGCGCGCAACCGCAACCGCAACGGGCGCACCCCCCAACCGCAACCGCAACAGGCGACACTTTCAAAGCGCCCGCGGGAGCGCGCAACCGCAACCGCAACCGCACCGGGCGACACATTTCAAAGCGCCCGCGGGCGCGCAACCGCAACAACCGCAACCGCAACGGCGACACATTTCAAAGCGCCCGCGGGAGCGCGCAACCGCAACCGCAACCGCAACCGGGCGACACATTTCAAAGCGCCCGCGGGCGCGCAACCGCAACCGCAACCGGCGACACATTTCAAAGCGCCCGCGGGAGCGCGCAACCGCAACCGCAACCGCAACCGGGCGACACATTTCAAAGCGCCCGCGGGAGCGCGCAACCGCAACCGCAACCGCAACCGGGCGACACATTTCAAAGCCCCCGGCGTGCGCAATCGCAACCGCAACCGGGCGACACATTTCAAAGCGCCAGCGGGAGCGCGCAACCGCAACCGCAACCGCAACCGCAATTTTCAAAGCGCCGCGGGAGCGAAGCGCGCAACCGCAACCGGGAACGACCGCAACCGCAACCGGCGACGCATTAAAAAGCCCGCGCGGCCGCGCAACCGCAACCGCAACCGGGCGACACATTACAAAGCGCCCGCGGGCGCGCAACCGCAACCGCAACCGGGCGACACATTTCAAAGCGCCCGCGGGGGCGCGCAACCGCAACCGGAACCGCAACCGGGCGACGCATTTCAAAACGCCTGCGGGCGCGCAACCGCAACCCAACAACCGCATCCAGGCGACGCATTTCAAAGCGCCCGCGGGAGCGCGCAACCGCAACCGCAACCGCAACCGGGCGACACATTTCAAAGCGCGCAGACGCGCAACCGCAACCCAACCGGGCGACACATTTCAAAGCGCCCGCGGGAACGCGCAACCGCAACCGCAACCGCAACCGGGCGACACATTTCAAAGCGCCCGCGGGAGCGCAACCGCAACCGCAACCGCAACCGCAACATGGACAACCAAGCGCCCGCGGTCGCGCAACCGCCACCGCAAACTGGGCGACACATTCAAAGCGCCCGCGGGCGCAACCGCAACCGCGAACCGGGCGACACATTTCAAAGCGCCCGCGGGAGCGCAACCGCAACCGCAACCGCAACCGGGCGACACATTTCAAAGCGCCCGCGGGCGCGCAACCGCAACCGCAACCGGGCGACACATTTCAACGCGACACATTTCAAAACGCCCGCGGGAGCGCGCAACCGGCAACCGCGACGCATTTCAAAGCGCCCGCGGGAGCGCGCAACCGCAACCGCAACCGCAACCGGGCGACACATTTCAAAGCGCCCGCGGGCGCGCAACCGCAACCGCAACCGGGCGACACATTTCAAAGCGCCCGCGGGAGCGCGCAACCGCAACGCAACCGCAACCGGGCGACACATTTCAAAGCGCCCGCGGGCGCGCAACCGCAACCGCAACCGGGCGACGCATTTCAAAACGCCCGCGGGAGCGCGCAACCGCAACCGCAACCGCAACCGGCGACATATTTCAAAGCGCCCGCGGGAGCGCGCAACCGCAACCGCAACCGGGCGACACATTTCAAAGCGCCCGCGGGAGCGCGCAACCGCAACCGCAACCGGGCGACACAAGCGCGCGCAACCGCAACCGCAACCGCAACCGGGCGACACATTTCAAAGCGCCCGCGGGCGCGCAACCGCAACCGCAACCGGGCGACACATTTCAAAGCGCCCGCGGGAGCGCGCAACCGCAACCGCAACCGCAACCGGGCGACACATTTCAAAGCGCCCGCGGGCGCGCAACCGCAACCGCAACCGGGCGACACATTTCAAAGCGCCCAACCCTGCCCTGCCCTGCCCATTTCAAGTTCTCGGAGGCAATGCAAGCGCCCAGCCCTGCCGTTCGCCCGCGACTAGAGAGAGAATGGGCTGGCGTGTGGTTCTTGTTCGGCGACGAGAAGAGCATGTCTGGGCTGGCTTTGCTTGGAGCCGCCGATGCACGCGTGGACGCTGCACTGCCTTCTCGCACGCGGTACCCTTTCGATGTCTTTGCCGACAACCGGTTCAGAGGCACAGAGTGCAGTTTGAGAGGGTTCGCGAAGCTCGCGGTGGTCACCTTCAACGGCGACTTCGGGCAGTTGCCGCCTGTCAAGGACAGGCGTTGGTGGGACCCGCCGAAGACAAATGCTGCTCGCGCTTGCCGGAATGTCGTTCGGAAGCTGGCATACGCGTACTCCCTGCGCGGCAGCGTCCGTCAGCAGGGCGACGTTTGCTACGCAGACCTCCTGTGGCGTGTGCACGAAGGTGATGGCTCTTCCGGCGAGGCGGATTGGCGCCTCCTGAATGGCAGGTCCATGCCAGAACTGACATCTGAAAAGCGCAGCGCTTTCCAAGGAAGCGCCATGCGTTGCTACGCGGCAAAGAAGGACGCGACACAGGCCAACTTGGAAAAGATACGGCGTGGTTTCCTCTCTGGGGAGCTCCCGGCCATGGCGTGCGCCCCTGCTTGGCACAACGTGCGCGATGCAAAGAGCGTGGACTCCACGCGGGCGGGCGGCTTGGAGAAGGAACTCTGGTTGGCACTGGGCGCCCGGTATATGGTGACAACGAACTTATACACTGACGCTGGTGTCGTCAACGGGATCATTGGCGAACTCTGGGACCTCGTGGTTGATGAAGACCCTTGGCAGGGCGTCACTTCTGCCACAGTCGCTATCTTGAAGGTCAAGCGGTCCGACTTGCGCAGGCTGGATGACTTGTTGCGTCACTATTCACAAGAGCCAAGGCATGACCATCCATAGCGTTATCTTGGCGCCTGGGCCAACTGAGGCGCAATGCGGCATTCTCTTCACAGGCCTCAGCCGCGTCCCTGCGTTGAGCCGCTTGGCACTGTCTGCAGCGATCGACTACTCAAGGCTTCAGGCCGTGTACAAGTCTGACGCGATCCGGAAGCGCAAGGCTTGGGAGCGCTCTTGGGATGGGGCCGCCGACTCCTTCCGCAGCTTCTTCATCGCGTCGGCGCAGGAGGTCGGGTGCACCGAGGCCGTCGACGAGTGCGTCGCCGCGCAGCATGTGGCCCTGCACCACGGGTTCGGCGCGCACTTCTTGCGAGCCTAAGTACCGGGCGCCCGCGCTGTGGAGCGCCCGCGCAAAATACTTTCATCGTCGGAGCTGTCCGCCCTTCCCCGTCGACCCCTACGACACTGGCGAGGGGAGGAAGTGGGGGGAGGAGAAGGAGGAGGAGGGGAGGAGAGGGACGAGGGGGAGGAGGGGGAGGGGGGGGATGGGGAGGAGGGGGGAGGAGGAGGGAGGAGGGCTAGGGAGTGCGAGGACGAGGATGGCGAGGAGGAAGGAAGTGGAGGGGGAGGAGGAGGAGGATGGTGAGGAGGGGGAGGAGGACAATGAGGAGGAGGAGACGGATGCCGAGGAGGAGGAGGAGGAGGAGGAGGAGAAGGACAATGAGGGGGTGGAAATGGATGCCGAGGAGGAGGGGGACGACAACGACGACGACGACGACCAGGACGACGACGACGACGAGGGCGAGGAGGAAGACTGAACAACAGCAGGGGGATGGGCTGGGGGGGGGGCATGGGGCGGGGGACGACAAGGAGAAAAAGGAGGAGCCACTGGCGGAGGGCCCGACGACGAGCCCCCGCGTGGCCCGCGGTTCTCCGCCGGGACATTGCAGCGGGGAATCCCTATTCCACGCTGCTGCCTTTGATTTGGTTTTTGTTTGTTGCTCTTCCTTCCTCCCGCGACGCAGCATCGGACGTGACACCCTGGGCGAAGCTGGAGAATTCAGCGCGGCGCGGAAACCGGGAACGGGTTCGGACGTGGTTAGCGGTTCCGTGGTCTCTGGCACAGGGAGCTCGGAAGGCACCCTGAAATCCGTCGGGGGTCGTCGCCGTCCTCCTTCGTCGTCCTCGGCACCTCTTCTCCTCCCCCTTCGTGCTACTGCGGCGTGATTCGGAGCATCCGCTCGGAAGTTCACGGAGAATCTTCCGGGACATCGACGTCGATATTCCGGGAGAGGCTTCTGGAAACGTCGCTCGGATGCTCCTGGAGGAGCTCTGGCCACATGCTGCGATCCGTCTTGCGTGAGCCCCAGGCGGCATGGGAGGGCTCGAAGGAACCCCAAGGCAGCTCTGGGAGCACCCCAAGAGACACAACAACACAACAGAAAGTTGACACAAGCCCATCTCTACAAGGGAAGCTAAGAGTGAGATGCGAGTCGAATTTCAAAACTTCTTCGAGGCCTCTCAGGCCGTCCTCGGGACCTCGGGCGGGCTTCGGGGGGGGGTCCGAGAGGGCCGAAACATTAAGACCAATTTCGCACAAGCCTCGGCCTCGTCAGGGACGGTGTTGTGTTAAATGTGTGGCTGTCTGTGTGTGGCTGTGTTTGTGTGTGGCTGTGTGTGTGGCTGTGTGGCTGTGTGTGTGTGTGGCTGCGTGCGTGTGTGTGTGTGTGTGTGTGTGTGGCTGCGTGCGTGTGTGTGTGTGTGTGTGTGTGCGTGTGTGTGTGAGCGTGTGTGTGTGTGTGTGTGTGTGTGTGTGTGTGTGTGTGACAGGTTGGGCCCTCTTGGCGATCTCCCGAGACCCCCCAAGCTCCTGGAGAGCTCCCCAAGACGAGCTGCAAGGGCTCGGAGGCCCCGGGGGAGCTCCGGGAGCGCCCCAAGAGACTCAACACTGGAACACACAAACACACGCAAACACAAACACACACACACACACACCCACACAAACACAAAGACTAAGACAAACACAAGCACAAACACAAGCACAAACACAAGCACAAACAACATACAAACACAAACATAAGCACAAACACAAGCACAAACACAAACATAAGCACAAACACAACCACAACCACAACCACAACCATAAACACACACACACGTACACACACACATGACACATCGCCGTCCCTGACGAGGCTGCGGTTTGCGTCAAAATAATATTAAGTTTGGAGCCCTCATGGGGCTCTCCTACATTCCCCAGAGGCCACCAAGAGAGCTCTAGGGTACGGTCTGGGAGGGCCTGAAGTGACGCCAAGGGAGCTCCAAGAGCGGCCCAAGAGACCCAACCATGCAACACAGATTTAACACAACGCCGTCCTTGACGAGGAAACGATTCATGTTAAATGTGTAAAAAATATGGGGCCCTCTTGGGGCCGTCTCGGGGCTTTCATGGGGTGTCCTGGGGCCCTGTGGTACCGTTTTGGAACCCTCTTGGGGGCCTTTGGGGCCGTCTTGAAACGGTCTTGGGGGCCTTTTTTCGGACGTCGTGGAGCGCCGGAAGCTCGAAAATGCGAGAGACTCCAAAACATTAAATACCGATCGGGGAACCATTGGTTTTGCCTCTTGGGGCCCTACGGGAAGCGTTCGTCGAGTCCTCCTGGACCGTCTGGGGGCATCTTGGGACAGAAAGCTCGCATTGTCCTTTCGGGATTTTGCTCTTGGGCCCCTCTTGGGGCCCGGCCGGCTTGGGACCCTCTTGGCCCGTGTTGGGGCCCTCTTGGGAGCCTCTTGAGACGTCGTGGAGCGTCGGAAGCTCGCAAAGGCGCGCGAGAACCTCCAAAACATTGAACACCCGGAGGAACATCAATGTGTTTGACCTCTCGGGGCCCTCTGGGAGCGCTGGTCGATTTCTCTTGGGCCGTCTTGAAGCCATCTGGGGCCGTCCAGAAGCCGCGCGGGACATCTGATAGCCTTCTGGTATCTCTGTGACGCTACCTAAGCCGCCTGGGCAGCTCTCGGGCCGCTGGAGAGGGTGCCAGGGAAGCCCGGCGCCCCCATGGCGAGTCAGGGCAGCTGGGAGAAGGCCCCCGACCATGTACCCCAACAAAAAACACACACACAAACACACATACACACATGTGTGTATCTATATACACAAGACTGCACTGGCGCTTCGCGTCATGCGCTTTGTTCTGGACCCTCCCCAGCAAAACAATAAATCATCGCTTGCTTCAGAGGAGGGGACCTCGAAGCCTGGACGGGCGACGGGCTCATTATTCTGATATCCCTGGTGCCTGCTGACACCGCGTTCGCCCGATGCGCTTGCACGCTTGCAAGCAGGAGTGGGGAAGGAATGCTGCTTTTTCACGCGCGAATGTCCTTTGAGGAAGTAAGGAGCGTTCCCATGACACGCCGAAGAATTCGCAGTAGCTCCGAGCAAATCGATTTTCGGTCGCTTCCTGAATGCCTGGAGGGCCCCAGGCACTCAGGAAATCTTTGATCGTCAAACTGCGAATCTAGATCCATTGCCAGTCTCTCTCGATCGAGGAACTTCAACCTCGAGCCTCAAGCGTGGAAACAAAATCGTCGGGTGAGCTCGATGTGCTTCGAAGGAAAACGCTGTCTGGGCGTTTTTGGGGCTCTTTTGGGCCGTCCTGGAGCCCTCTTGGGCCGTCCTGGGGCCTCCCTGGGCCGTCTTGGGGAGCTGGGACCCTCCAGAGGTCTTCTGAAATCATCTAAGGCCCTCTTGGCGGCCTCACATTATCTTCTTGGGGGTCTTCCATGGCTTTCGTGGGTTTCTCTTGGGAACCTTCCGGGGGCATTTTGGGCTTCTTGTGGGCAGTCTCGGGGCTCCCTGGAGCAGTCTTGGGGCCCTCTTGGGACGTCTTCAAACCCTCTGGGGGGCCTCTTGGGCCGTCTTGGGGCGATATAGGGGGGGCCCATCGGGCCGTCTTGGACGCTGCGAAGCCCCAAACAGCGGTTAAACTTTACATTCTCCCGAGGGAATGGGACGAGGTTTGCTTCTTCGGGGCTCTCTTGACAGCCTTTTGGGGCGTCTTGGGGGCCTCTTGGGCCGCCTTCCGACCATCGAGGTTCCTCTTGGAGCGCTCTTGTGCTGTCTTGGGTCTCTCTTGCGCCTCTCCGATGACCCCTCTGATCGCCTTTTGAGTCTGCTCGCCGGCCCGCCAAGGGCGTCCAGGGGGCCGCTGAGACGTCCGAAAGGGCGTCTAGGGCGTCCCTTGGTTTAGGGTGGGAGGGGGGGTCTGGGTAATAGAAATATAAGAATAGAAATCTGCAGATATAGATGTGCTAGAACGACGCTCGCGCTTCGTGCGCGCTTAGGTTCTAGCCCAGCCCATGGCGCTGTGATGACGCGAAAGTCAGAGAATGTTGCCACCGTCTTGGGCCGGTTATGGAATGTCGCCGGGCTTCCTTGGAATGGCTTTTGGGCTGTTACGGCGCTGTTTTTTTGGGGGGTGCACGTGTCTTCGGCCCCAATGGCGCCGTCCAGGGTTTCAAGATCGTTGTTACGACGCGCAAGCCTTGGCTTGTGGATTCGTCGGGGAGATCGCTAAACAGCCTTGGGGTATTGATTGGCTTTCTAATGCAATGTCGTCGAGGCCGTAGTTTGCTGGTCTTTGGATGTCGTCACATTGTCTTGACCTGTCTGGCCGAGCACATGCGGGAGGGGCGAGGAATGACTGAGGACGGGACAACAAATCCTTGACATTGAATGCACGCGCTGACACGCCAGCTGGTAGAGCACCTGCAGAAAGAACGAATAATGCCAAACGACGCAAGGCAAACTGCCTTGAAAAATAATGCATGCGCTGTCACGCCCGTGGCGGAGCACTTGCAGGAAGATGGAGGAAAGACGGAGGGAGAAGGGAACGCATCTGATATTGAATATATGCGCTGTCGCGCCAGCTGGCGGAGCACGTGCATAAGGAACAAATTACGCCAGAGGATACAGGGCCGACTGCCTTGATGCATACTGCACGCGCTGTCACGCCCGTGGCGGAGCACTTGCAGGAAGATCGAGGAAAGACGGAGGAACAAGGAACACCTTTGATATTGAATGCATGCGCTGTCGCGCCAGCTGGCGGAGCACGTGCAGGAATTCCTCTTGGCCGCACCAGCAGGGCCTCAAATTCGATGACTTCGCCTTCTTTACTGAAGAGCTTTCGAGTCAACTCCAGCCGTCATTCTGCATTATTTGAGCCTCTTGACGGATGCATTCTGGAGATGCGGTTTGGGGTGTCTTTGGGAGCTGGTTTGGAACCCTCCTGGGTGCTCGCATGGTCATCTTGGGAATCTCGTGGGGCCGTTTTGGGGCATGTTTGGGGCCTTTGGGGCTATCTTCGGGCCAACTGAAGGTCGTGCCGAGGCCGTCTTGGGCCAATTTTGTGCCGTCTCGGAGCCGTCTTGGGCGGTCGGAAGCCAGGAAAAGCGAAATCACGGAAAACATCAAAAACCTCAAGAACATCAATGTGCTTGGTCCTATCAAGGCCTCTTTGGGGCGCGCTGGGGGCTCTCCTGGGTTGTCCTGCTATTGGTGCCCTGTTGGGCCGACGTCGGTTCATTTTGGTTCCCCATAAGACGGTCTCGATGGTTTTTTCCAAACCTCCTGCGTTGTGTACTGGTTTTGGAATGGCCACTGCCCACGCGTCTTCTGCTCCTCCCGCCCCCTCCTCTTCTCCTCGTTTCTCTTGCCTCTCACCTCGCTCTCTCCTGCGTGCCAGCTTGCCTCTTACCTGGCCGTCCCTGGGGGGCTGCGATCTGCAAAACTGTCACCACTTTCGAGGGCTGCCGGGGGTGCAGCGGAGCGACGTTTTACGCGGACCACCAAGAGACCTCGTCATCACCAGGGGGCTGCTGGGGGGTGCAACGGCGTGACGTCTTGCGCGGACTGCCGCGAGACCTCGCCATCCCTGGGGATCTGCGATCTGCGAAGCTGTCGCCACGTTCGAAGGTTGCTGGGGGGGTGCAGCGTAGTGACGTCTTACGCGGACCACCGAAAGACTTCGCCACCCTTGGGGGGGTTCGATCTGCGAAGCTGTCGCTAGTTTCGAAGGCTGCGGAAGGGTGCAGCGGGGTGACGATTTACGCGGACCACCAGGAGACCTCGCCATCCCTGGGGAAGCTGCGATCTGCGAAGCTGTCGGCACGTTCGATCGCTGCTGGGTGCGGGGGTGCAGCGGCGTGACGTTTTACGTGGGCCACCAGGAGACGTCACTATCCCTGGGGGGCTGCGATCTGCGAACCTGTTGCCACTTTCGAACGAAGTTTGGGGGATCAGCGGGGTAGCGTCTTACGCGGACCACCAAAAGACCTCGCCATCCCTGGGGGGGTGCGATCCGCGAAATTGCCACCATTTTCGAAGGCTGCTGGGGGATGCAGCGAAGTAGCGTCTTGGGACCACCAAACGACCTCGCCATCCCTGGGGGGGGGGGGCTGGGATCTGCGAAGCTGTCGCCACGTTCGAATGCTGCTGGGGGGTGCAGCGGGGCGACGTTTACGCGGACCACCAGCAGACGTTGCCACCCCTGGGGGGCTGAAATCTGCGAATCTGTCGCTAGTTTCGAGGGTTGCTGGGGGGTGCAGCGGGGTAGCGTCTTACGCGGACCACCAGGAGACCTCGCCATCTTGGAGGGCTGCGATCTGCGAAACTGAACTGCCGCCGCTTTCGAGGTCTGTTTTTTTGCGGGGCGCAGTGGAACGGCAACATACGCGGACCACACAGAGACCTCGCCATCCCTGGGGGCCTGCGATCTGCGAAACTGTGTCGCCACCCTCGGGGGCTGCTGGGGGGTGCAACGGAATGATCTTTTTTCCGCGGCCCAACAAAAACACGCCGTCCCTGGGGGGCTGCGGTCTGTGAATCTGTGCCCCCGCCCTCGAGTGCTGCTGGGGGGTGCAGCGTAGTGGCGTCTTACGCGGGCCACCAAAACACCTCGCCATCCCCGGGGACCTGTGATCCGCGTTAGTGTCGCAACTTTCGAAAGCTGCTGGGGGATGCAGCGAAGTAGTGCCTTACGCGGACCACCAGGAGACCTCGTCATCCCTGGGGGGGATGCGATCTGCGAAGTTTTCGCCACTTTCGGCGACTGTTGGGGGGTGTAGCGCAGCGACGTCTTACGCGGACCACCAAGAGACCTCGCCATCCCTGGGGGCCCGTGATCCGCGATAGTGTCGCCACATTCGGATGCTGCTGAGGAAGTGCAGCGGAGTAGAGCCTTTCGCGGACTACTAAGAATTCTCGCCATCCCTCAAGGGCTGTGATTTGCGAAACTGTCGTATCGTCCGGGGGATGTTGGGGGATGCGGCGGGGTAGCGTCACACGCGGACCGCCAGGAGATCTCGCCATCCCTGGGGGGCTGCGATCTGCAAAACCGTCACCAAGTTCGATGGCTGCTGGGTGGTGCAGCGGAGAAACGTCTTACGCGGACCACCAGGAGACCTCGCCTCTCCTGGGGTCCAGCGGAGTGACGCCTTTTTCTGTTACCTGGGAGTTGTTTTGAGTTCCTGGGGTCGTCAGGAAGGAACAGAGAACTGGCGGGGTAGCTAGGCCTCGCTCGCTTCTTGCACTGACGATCAGCACGTTTAACCGAGCGCGGGCGAGAATAAAGCCTACCCCCCCTAAGCCCCCTCTTTGTTTATTATCCCCGTCCAACAGGATTAGATTGTGAAGATAGGCGCGGAGGCCGAACTTTATAATCCACGGGGGAAGTTGCGAATCAAAGTTGCTGTCATATCATGTTGACTAGCAGCAGCATCAAGAACGCTGAGCATGGCCATGGTGGTCTGACCACACCAGCGTCGGCAATCACGAGCGTGTGGCAGGGCTGTGGGATTCTCACTATCACCTGGGAAATATCTTATTATCCCCGCCAGAACCCCAAACACTATTATCCCCGGGGTACTATTATCGCCCGCGCACGGTTAATCATTTGTTCGAGCGCCCCCGCGACATAGCGCAGGCACCGCTGCATCTTTAGCGTACGACCGGCAAAAACAACACTCTTTGGTCTTCTCTGGTCACTTTCATCGTCGTCCCCTGCCCCCTGCCACCTCCCCTCTGCTGTTGCCGCGTTGACGGTTCGGCCCCCCACGCGTCTTTTTCCTACTCTTCGTTCCCGCCCCCATGTGCTCCTCAAGTTTGGGCCCTCGTTTCTCGTTGTTCTGTTGTTGTCCTGTAAATCGTGCCACGTGAGCGCAATCCTTGTAGCTTGCACAACATTTAACGGCGCCTGCACCGTGATTGTCCTGGCAAGTTTCCTCTTGTCACTTGATGCAACTGGGCTGGGTACGTCACAAGGTAATTGGGGGGTAAAGAAAGCGATGGTAAGCCGAAGGACGAGAAGAAGGGAGATGTGAGGAAAAGCAAACCAAAAAACTGAGAGGTGCCAGAAAGCACACATGGTGGAATCCAACAAAAACCTGAAACCCGGACCAAATTCGTAGCTGACCATGCATACAACGGAAAACGGGAGAGGCACATCGGGAGCACGCGAAGCGCATCAGAGCATATGTCAACAATCTGGTGAGGGATGGGGGGGAGGGGAGAGAGGGAGGAGGAGAGACAGGAAAGAAGGGAAGAGCAGTCCCGACCCCGCGAGGGGACGGACAAAGGATCCTAAGCAAAGCCTTAAGGACCCACCTGCAAAAACATGGGAGGGTGGGGAGGAGGAGGGGGAGGGCGGGAGGAGGAGGAGGAAGGGAGGAAGGAGAGGAGGAGCAAACGAATTCCTCCATCGTCGCCGCACGGCGCGCCGCAGCCATGGCAGGCCGGCGCCGACTCTGCAACGTGGGCGGGCGTGGCGACAGCCAGCCAAGAGCGACAACAGAGCATGCAGAGGGAGGGAGAGAGGAAGGAGGACGAGGAGGAGGAGGGAGAGAGGAAGAGGAGGAGAGAGGAAGAGGAGACAGGACAAGAGGAGACAGGACACGAGGAGGAGGAGACAGGACAAGAGGAGGTAGAGAGGAAGAGGAGGACGAGGAGGAGCAGCAGCAGCAGCTGCTGCAGCTCTGCTTGGGGACTGGCGCGCTGAAGCGCCTCCGTGAGCGCAGGCTCAATCTGCAAAACCATATTCTAAAAAGTTATGGACCGATGCCCGATGTTAAAGATGCCTACGGGACACAATGCTCAAGATGTAGAAAAGTGATGAATCGGTGTCCGAGAAAGAATGACCCGATGCCCGACAAGCCCCAGCGAGCACCTGTCGACATGGCGATGCTTCTTTTCGTTGCCTCATGCTTCTGAGGACCAGCATGACGCTCCTCCGTGGCGATTTCTGGACAACAGGTTCAGAGACGGCGCAGGCGGCGCCGACTACTGCATACGTGGCGCAGTCACCCCAGCTGCCGGCATCACCGGCCCCTCGAGCGTCAGGCCGGGCGGGCCCCAGCCAGCCCCAAACGGGAAGGCCTGCCCCGTGCGGTAGGCGCCCCGGCCGAGGGGCGCGAAGCCAGCGGCGCCTGAGTCGGCGGCGCTCGCATAGCCGGCGGGGTGCGCGGGGTTCGCAGGACCATCGTGCCGCCAACCCTCTTCGTAGCACCTCCCAGGGGCATGCCCGAGGCGGAGACTTATCCATATCCCCCGCCTGGGAACCGACGTCCTGGTGCCCCAGCGGGCGGTGGACATGGATGCATGTTGCCCCCTGGGGGCCCGAATATATCCATATCCACCGCCTGTGCAGGTCCGCGAAGATCGATCCCACAGGCGGTCGTTACAGTGCGGGCGCGGTCGCAAGAAACCCTCGCAAGAAACCCAACCCTGAAAAAAAAAAACCGCGCGCAAGGTGCACCCGAAGGGAAAACGGGAACACCCTGAATGCAGGAGCTCCTCTGACGACCGCGGGAAGGCGCTGCGCGGCGCGCGGAGCGAAGAAACACAGGGCAGCCTGACGAAAAACAAATAGTTTCTTGTTCGCGTCCCCACTGTATGGAGGAATCCCCGCCTCGGAACTGCACGGTTTCCCCCCGGGCCGTAGGCGACCCGAGGAGGAGGAGGAGGAGGAGGAGGAGGAGGAGGAGGAGGAAGAGGAAGAGGAGGAGGAGGAGGAGGAGGAGGAGGGAGGAGGAGGAGGAGGAGGAGAAGAGGAGGAAGAGGGGAAGGAGGAGGAGGACGAGGAGAAGGAGAGGAGGAGGAGGAGACACGAGGAGGGGGAGGAGGAGGAGGAGGAGGAGGAGGAGGAGAGGAGGAGGAGGAGGAGGAGGAGGAGAAGAAGGAGGAGGAGGAGGGAGGAGGAGGGGGGAGGAGGGGGGAGGAGGGAGGAGGAGGGAGGGAGGAGGGAGGAGGAGGAGGGGGAGGAGGAGGAGGAGGAGGAGGAGGAGGAGGAGGAGGAGGAGGAGGAGGAGGAGGAGGAGGAGGGAGGAGGAGGAGGAGGAGGAGGAGGAGGAGGACGACGAGTCGCCCAAGCCCTTCGGAGAAACCCTCCATCCACCCGGAGCCTGGACCCGCGACTGATCCCCGAGCGGTCGGCGGCCCGCTGGCCGCCGTGCCGAAGCCGAGGCTGCCCGCCTCGCCCACCGGGCGGCGGCCCGGCTCGGAGGCCTGGCCGCCGGGGGCGCGCGGCGGGGCCCGCGGCAGGGCCTGCGGGAGGGCCGCGAGCCCCGCGCCCCGCGTGCCGCCGGCCCTGGCGGCGTGCAGCGCCTCGGTGGCGCCCTGCGCGCGAGTGGACGGCAGCCAGGACTTCGAGCGGAGCGGCTTGCCCTCCAGGTCGTCCTGCCCAGACATGGCTCGCGTCGCAGCACAACAAACATCAGGAGGAGGGAGGCGCTTTGGCCCATTGCGGCCCGGGGGGGGCCCTCGCCGGGCCTCGGGGCCGTCCGAAAACGACTCGGGATGAGAAGCCGGTCCCCGGGGAAAGGGTCGGGACTTCCAGGGGCCCCGTATGGAAAAAATCAGGACTGCGCATGTCTGGGCTGTCCCAGAAGAGCCCAAATTCGAATCGATAACTCGGATCGGCGATCGAAACGAATCGAATCGGCATAAACCGGCAGCCGAGTCAGGAAAAGTCGAATCGGCGGAAATCGGCAGGCTTGTAGGCCGCCAGTAAGGAATCGGAGCCCAAATCGGGACCCAAAGTCGAAGCGAATCGGAATCGGAAGCCATCGAAGTCGAATCGAATCGAAGGAATCGAAACAAGCCCTGCTGTCCTCGTCGATGCAGGTGTTCTTCACGCGCATGACGTACACGCACAACGCCGCCGGGTCGTCCGTCCTCTGGCGCTGGAAGGCGCCGGCCGAGCTGGCGATGCCGAGGTCCTCGTCGCCCTCGTTCGGGCTACAGTGGAAGCCCGTGCCAAGAAACACCCTGCTCGCCTCCAGGGTGCCCTGGGAGTCCTGGCTTTCGCTGGCTCTTCTGTGGAAAGCGTGACGCACCCACGCCAAACATCGGTGGACGCCCTGGGGTCTCAGGGTTGGGTTTCTTGTGGACGGTTTCTTGTGGACTGGCCTCCACTGTACCGCTACCCGTGCCCTTCGTCTCGGCCAGCTCGAGCCTGTGCGGCTCCTGTTGCGGCTCCAGCGGGCCGCCGCCGCGGCACTCCGCCTCGAGCGTGCGCAGCTCGTGCGGGCTGTGGGCGTACATGCAGTCCTCCTGGGCGCACTTTCCCCCCGCAGCCACAGAAGGGCACATCTTCGTGAAGCGCAGGTCCGGGAGCGGGCGCAGCTCCGCCTCGCTGTGGGCGAACGTGCACCTGTGGCGCTTCCTGCAGCGCCCTCGTGTGAAGAAGAATTCGCAGTACCTTGTTTTCAGAAATTTGCTCCTCGCCCGCGCGGGCAGTTCGTCCAACGCCTCCTGGGCATCGGTGTCGCTGGTAGCCCCGCCGCTTCCGCTCACGGCGCAACCCGTGAGAGAGTCGACGAGCGCGAGTGCTGGCCTGCCATCGGCGTCGCTCATGTCCCCGGCCTCGCGGCAGTCGCTCATCGCTCGCGGGCGGGCCACCCCTGAAACGCAGCTTGAGCCACGGTATTGCGGGTATCATAGAATGTCTTGCAGGCCTCTTGGGCCGTCTGGAGGCCTCTCGGAGGCCCTGGGGACGGTGTATCAAAAAAAAGAGGGGCGAGATGGTAGCGAGGTGCCAGGCCCCCGGGCGAAGATCGAGGTCCGATGTTGTTTTGTCTTCGGGGGCTCTCGTCGTCGCCGCGGCTGGACGCACCTCGAAGCGACGTTATTTTATTCCGAAAAGATGCAGGACGAAGACGGGGAGGGAGATAAGAAAACAGACACATCAACAACAATTGGAGCAGTAATTGAGCTGCCATGAAGCCGTCTTTTCGGCGTCTCGGGAATCTCTTCGGCCCGTCTGGAGCTCACACAACCGTCCGCCGGACCGTCCGCACTCAGGACCCTTGGTGTTTGGAATTCGTTACGTGATGAAACACAGGCGCCAAACAAACATCTACACATTTAGCGTCTCCGGGCCTTCTTCGGTGTCCTCTTGGGGCCTTTTTGGGCCACGTCACGCCCTCTCGGGCCGTCCTGGGACCCATTTGGGGCGTTTTGGAGGGCCTTGGCTGTTGTCGGGGCCCTGTCGGGGCCCTCTTGGAGGGCTCTCGGGGCCCTCTTGGGGGTCTTGGAGCGCCCTTGGACCGTCTTGGGACTCTTAGGCGGTCATGGGGCCCTCTTTGGGAACCGCTTGGGCCGTCTTGGGCCGATTTCTGGGACCTCGTGAGCTGTCCCGTCGGAGGCATGAAAAAAACAGAACACGAAAAAACAGATGTTTCGCCTCCTGAGGGCCTCGTGGGACTCCTCTTGAGGCCCACTTGGCCGTCTTGAGGCCCTCTTGGGCTGTCTTGGGCTCTCTTGGAATGCTCTTGGGCCGTGCTGGAGCCCTCTTGGACGTCTCTTGGGCCCTCTGTTCGCCCCTCCTCCCCTCCTTTGACACGCTTTGGCGCTCCCCGACAGGTCCAAAACGGCCGCGTACAACATCAATGCTACCCTGGGCCCACGGGACCCCCTACCCATGCATCTCTCTCTCTCTCTCTCTCTCCCTCTGTCTCTCTCTCTCTCTCTCTCTCTCTCTCTCTCTCTCTATATATATACATAAACACACACCTGGGTCCTTGAAGTTTGGTATGCAAACAGAATGGCAAGAAATTCAAACCGACAACTCAGCGATAACTCCGTGTTGCCTTTCCGGCATCGCCGTTGATAATGTGTTTCGTTCCTTCCTCCATGTTTATGTTTCCTCATTCTCGGCCTACTCTTGCGTTGTCTCCCCATCCTCCTCCGCGCTTTTTGCGGACGCTCCTCCTTGGAGAGCCTTTGGGAGCCTCACGGAAGTTCGTCAGGCTTTCTTAAGGCCTGCTGGAAGCCTCCTGGGCGTCTTCTGGGGGCTTCTGGGGGAATCCTCGGGCTACCCCGCCTCCAACCGAGGTCTCCCTGAGCGACCAGGTCACGATTTGGAATGCTTCGGAGGGTGTCTTGGAACGGTCTTCGGCCGTCAAGGGGCTCTCTCAGGCCATCTTGGAACCCTGCTGTGGCGTCTTGGGGCTCTTTTGGATTGCCCGGAAGCCCTTTCGGATGGTTGTGGGGCTATTTTCTCGAGCCTCCCTGGCGGCTTTGGACGCCCAGAAGACCGCCGTCTTGGAGCGTCGGGAAGCAGAATAGAGGATAACGCCAAAATCCTCAACAAAAAACACCAACAGAAAATCAATGATGTTTGCCTCTTGGAGCCTTCTTGGGAGTGCTTTCTGAAGCCTCTTAGGACGTTTTGGAACGATCTTTGGGAGAATGACGGCTTCTTTGGGGCCGTCGTGGACCGTCTTGGGGCTCTCTGGGGTCGTTTCGGGAGCGCGCCCGAACGCCTGGAGCCCATTGGGTCGTCTTCGGGCTCTCGTGGGGTTCTCCCGGGTCGTCTGGAGGGTTGCCCGAGCGACAAGGGGTGGGCAGAATTCGTTAGGGTGTGGGGGGGTTCTAGGGTCTACGGCTTTTTTCAAATAGAAGTATGGTATGTATATATATATATATGTACATATATATATATATCTATAACTATATATTTATACACATTCTCCAAGCAATGCACTGTAAAGGTCCTCGCGGATGTTGAAGGGTTTGGCGAAAATGTCCCGCCGATTTGGTTGCTGGCTGGGTTCCTGGGTTCCCGGTTCTGGGTTCCTGGGTTCCTGGTTCCGGGCCGATTTTGGAGGGCGGCGAGGTTCCCGGGTTCCCGGGTTCCTGGTCGATCTTCTTATCGATCGGTCTCACCATCAATCTCATTACCCACTTCTCTATCGATCTCACCATCGATCTCACAAGCGATCTCACGATTGATCTCACAAGCGATCTCGCTAGAGATCGCATGAGCGATCTCGCGATCGATCTCACAGTCGATGTCATTGAATCGATTTCACTCTCGGTCTCACGATCGACCTTACAATCGTCCTCACTATCGATTCCACTATCGATCTCCTTATCGATCTCAAGATCCATACTATTAATTCTCAAATCATCCACTGATTGTGGTTTTCTCAGGTGTAAAATTTACCGGTTTATTTATACAAGGGCCTGGCCTAGGGGCTCGCCAGAACGAACTCTATTCGTCCAAGGAGCTGTGGCGACGCCTTCCTTCCGCTGACCCACGGTAGGTCAGAAGCCTTGGGTTGTAAAACTGAAAAGTTGCCGCGCGCGTTTCGTGGGCGAGCTTACTCGACGCCGTGCCTGGGTCATGGATCCGCGGCGACGGCGACGACGTCCGCAGCCAATTGCGGCTCAAGCTTGACGCGCACAGGACTTTAGAGTTCTCCTCCCCTGCACAGTTTCAACGCCTGATGTGTGCCCCAATTCTCAGAGCGCGCCTCGATGGTCGTCCAGCGCGGCACATGAGCGTCATTAAGATGAACAGCCGAAGTTCCTGGAGGCGCGCACGATGCATCAGAACCCGCTGTGTCGCGAGACCGTGAAAGGCGCATGGTGCAGGGGGTCGAGGACTGGAATTTTTAAGGGCTGCGCTACGCGGCACTTGGGGGAGTTCCGGGACCGGGTGAGCAACTTCCCGAGGGCTTTTTCACCGCACGTTCTGGAATGCTGAGCGTGGCGCGCGCACGAACAGGGCGCGACAGAGCGTGAGGCCTCTACAGAGCCCAGCATGCCGTGATCGAGCGGATGTACATGACCACAGGAATCATGTTCTCCGAGTGCGTGAGGCGCTTTCGGCTTGCGGCCGCGCACAAGGATGAACTGAAGAAAGTCGCGGCCGTCACTGATATCGTCAAGATGGCCGAGGAGGCTGTGTAAATGAGCTACCGTCTCATGAGTGGGCAGACCTCGCGCCTGCTGAGCGTTGGATACGATGACCTGCAGACGGCTGAGGCGCCGCACTTGAAGGAGGTCTCTGCGTTGAAACAGCTGGCAACAGAAATTTGCTGAATCCTTGAGCCGAATCAGAAGGCCATTGAGGATGCCATCGTTGGGCGCAACTGGGAGCTTTGGAAGCAGTTCCTGCCTGAGCCTGAGGCGGATGAGACAGCCACTGAGGCCGCTGAGAGCAGCATGGAGACGAATCGCGAACTCGCGGCGTGCGAGAGGCCGCTGCCACTGAGGACAACCACGCGCGAGACCGGGGCTCTGAAGCATGTTTTGACTTGTGTCGGCCCTGACGTGAAAGTGCACGTCGCGATCCGTGAGTGCGTGTCCACTCTGAGCGCTCCAGGGAGCAGCGTCTCTGAGGTATTTGAGAGATCTATTTTGAAGGTTCTCCAGAAAAGATTGGTCCGCGAGCCTTCTGAGGGTGAAGTGTTTGACCGGGGAGCTTGTGAGAGAGATCTTTTATGGAGCTTCTGGGAAAACCTTCTGTGGGGAAATCTTTTGTGGGAGATGCTTTACTCGTACTACTAAACATGACAATACTTCTTCGTAGCGTGAAAATAGTCATAGTAGTACTCGTCGACGATGTAGATGTAATGGTCGCCGTAATAGTGGTAGTCGTAATACTAGTACTAGTACTATTATAGTAGTAGTAGTAGTAGTAGTAGTAGTAAAAGTAGTAGTAGTAGTAGTAGTAGTAGTAGTAGTAGTCGTAGTCGTAGTCGTAGTAGTAGTAGTAGTCGTAGTAGTAGTAGTAGTCGTAGTAGTAGTAGTAGTAGTAGTAGTCGTAGTCGTAGTCGTAGTAGTAGTAGTAGTAGTAGTAGTAGTAGTAGTAGTAGTAGTAGTAGTAGTAGTAGTAGTAGTAGTAGTAGTAGTAGTAGTAAGTAGTAGTAGTAGTAGTAGTAGTAGTAGTAGTCGTAGTAGTAGTCGTAGTAGTAGTAGTAGTAGTAGTAGTAGTAGTAGTAGTAGTAGTAGTAGTAGTAGTAGTAGTAGTAGTAGTAGTAGTAGTGGTAGTAGTAGTAGTAGTTGTTGTTGTTGCGGTAGCAGTAGAAATAGGAAAAATAATAATTCAGAAAGTTGTCCTTGCAGTGAGAGCAATAGAGATAGTAGTAGTAGTAGTAGTAGTAGTAGTAGCAGCAGCAGCAGTAGTAATACTAGTAGTAGTAATAGTACTCGTAGTAGTAGTAGTAGTAGTAGCAGTAGTAGTAGTAGCAGTAGTAGTAGTAGTACGCTGTCGTAACACCAGTAGCTGTAAAAGGAGTAGGAGTAGTAGTAGTAGTCGTCGTCGTCGTAGTAGTAGTAATGCAAAGATTAGTAGCAGCAGCAGTACGTCCTAGAAGTGGTAAGGGTAATACGAGTAGCACTCGTAGTAGTATTAGTCGTAGTAGTAGTAGTCGTAGTAGTCATATGACTGGTAATAATATGAGTGATTGCAGTGGTACTAGTCAAAGTAGTAATCATAATAGTTGTAGTAGTAGAAGTAGAAGAAGAAGAAGTAGTCGTCGCCATGGTAGTAGTAGTCGCCGTAGCAGTTGCAGTAGAAGTAATACGAGTTGGAGTAGAACGTTGTCGCAGTACTACTACTACTACTACTACTACTACTACTAGAAGTAGTAGGCGTAAAAGTAGTAGCACTAGTAGTGGTAGTAGTAGTAGCCGTAGCAGTGATAGTCGTTGTTGTCGTAGTCGTAGTCGCAGTCGTGGTCGTAGTGGAATTGGTAACCGTAGTAGAAGTAGTAGTAATATTGGTAGTTGGTGTTGTTATTGTAGTAGTATTTCTAGTAGTAGTCGTAGTAGTATTAGCCGTCGTCGTAGTAGGCGTAGTCGTAGTAGTAGTAGTAGTAGTAGTAGTAGTAGTAGTAGTAGTAGTAGTAGCCGAAGAAGTAGTGGTAGTAGTCGTAGTAGTAGTAGTAGTAGTAGTAGTAGTAGTAGTAGTAGTAGTAGTAGTAGTAGTAGTAGTAGTGTAGTAGTTCGTAGTATAGTGGTAGTCGTACTAGTAGTAGTAGTAGTAGTAGGAGCAGTAGTAGTAGTAGTAGTAGTAGTAGTAGTAATAGTAGTAGTAGTAGTAGTAGTAGTTGTAGTAGTAGTACTAGTAGTAGTAGTAGTAGTAGTAGTAGTAGTAGTAGTAGTAGTAGTAGTAGTAGTAGTAGTAATAGTAGTAGTAATAGTAGTAACACGAATCGTCGTACCAGTCGTAAGCAGTGGTATTATTATTAGTAGTAGTAGTAGCAGTAGTACTACTAGTAGTAGTATTAATAATAAAAATAATAGTTGTAGCAGCAGTAATAGTAGTAGAAGTAGTAGTAGAAGTAGTAGTAGTAGTCGTAGTAGTAGTAGTAGTATAGTAGTAGTAGTAGTAGTGAGAGTAGTAGTAGTGAGAGTAGTAGTAGTAGTAGTAGTAGTAGTAGTAGTAGTAGTAGTAGTAGTAGTAGTAGTAGTAGTAGTAGTAGTAGTAGTAGTTGTAGCAGTAGTCGTAGTAATGGCACTCGTTGTAGTACTAGTTGGCCGCAATAGCGGTAACCTGAGAAGCAGCAACCGTCGTCGTTGTATTACTAACTGCCCTGGCGACGTACCCAACCCTTGCGCAACGCGGGGCAAAGTACATCAGGGTTGCTACACCGAGGGCGATGACGTAACATGGACGCATGTGATTCTGCGAACAGCAATTGGAAGGCTCGCAGGCCCACGATCGAGTTGCAAGGGCTACGTAATAACAAATCGCTCCCGTTGACTGTGCCATGCGCCAGTTGCACCCATTGTATCCCACAGCAGCTCTTGAGAGCCCCCCGCGGGATACGTGTAGGCGCAACGGTATGGCCATCGCCCGGCAGATGGTCTGTTTCACAAATCACCCACATTGGCTGTGCCATGCGCCCGTTGCGCCTAACGCATCCCGCAGCAACTCACCCAGAGCCCCCCCAGGGACGGCGAGATCTCGCTCAGGTCCCCACGATGCCTCACTCCGCTGAACCCCCCAGCAGCCCTCGAAAGTGGCGATTGTATCACAGATCGCAGCCCCCCAAGGGACGGCGAGGTCTCGCTCAGGTCCCCGCGATGCCTCACGCCGCTGGACCCAGCAGCAGCCATCGAAAGAAGCGACAGCGTCGCAGATCGCAGCCCCCACAGGGACCGCGAGGTCTCGCTCAGATCCCCGCGGTGCCTCACTCCGCTGGACCCACCAGCAGCCCTCGAAAGCGACGACAACGTCGCAGATCGCAGCACCCCCCCAGGGACAGCGAGGTCTTGCTCAGGTCACCGCGGTGCCTCACTCCGCTGGACCCAACAGCAGCCCTCGAAAGTGGCGACGCTGTCGCAGATCGCAGCCCCCCCCAAGGGACGGCGAGGTCTCGCTCAGGTCCCCGCGGTGCCTCACTCCACGGGACCCACCAGCAGCCCTGGCGACAGCGTCGCAGATCGCAGCCCCCCAGGGACGGCGAGGTCTCGCTCAAGCCCCCGCGGCGCCTCACTCCGCAGGGCCCAGCAGCAGCCATCGAAAGTGGCGACAGCGTCGCAGATCGCAGACGGCGAGGTCTCGCTCAGGTCCCCGCGGTGCCTCACTCCGCAAGGCCCAGCAGCAGCCCTCGAAAGTGGCGACCGTGTCGCAGATCGCAGCACCCCCCCAGGGACGGCGAAGTCTCGCTCAGGTCCCCGCGGCGCCTCACCCCAATGAACTCAACAGCAGCCCTCGAAAGTGGCGACGGTGTCGCAGATCGCAGCCCCCGAGGGACGGCGAAGTCTCGCTCAGGTCACCGCGGTGCCTCACCCCACGGGACCCACCAGCAGCCCTCGAAAGTGGCGACAGCGTCGCAGATCGCAACCCCCCAGGGACGGCGAGGTTTCGCCCAGGTCCCCGCGGTGCTTCAGTCCGCTGGACCTACCAGCAGCACTCGAAAGTGGCGACCGTGTCGCAAGTTGCAGCCCCTAGGGACGGCGAGGTCTCGCTCAGGTCCCCGCGGTGCCTCACTCCGCTGGACCCAGCAGCAGCCATCGAAAGTGGCGACGGTGTCGCAGATCGCAGCACCCCCCCGCCCCCCCCCCCCCCAGGGACGGCGAGGTCTCGCTCAGAACCCCGCGGCGCCTCACTCCGCAAGGCCCACCAGCAGCCCTCGAAAGTGGCGCTTGTGCCACACATCGCAGCCCCTTGGCCAGATGCACACACAAGAGGTACCGCAGCCAGGATGCACACACACACACGCACACACACACGAGGTGCGCACACGACAAGAGGAGACAAGAGGAAAGCGAGAGGCGAGAGGCGGGGGGAGGAAGACTGGAGACCGCAGTGCTTTATTCAAAACGGATACCCAGCCAGGGAGGGCTGGGAACACAGAAATTCGCCGGCCCAACGGGCCAGAGGCGTGCTAAGATCTCCGGTAACTGCTCAACAATATTTCTAGTTCGCGCGCGCGGGGCGGGCCCTGGGGGTCCCCGGACGAAAAGTACCCCGGCAAGGTCCCGGCAAGGTCCCGGCAGACTCCCGGCAAGGTCCCGGCAGACTCCCGGCAGACTCCGGGCAAGGTCCCTTGTCGGAGCCCAGGAGGGCTCCAAACGGTCCAAGAGAGGCCCGAGAAGCCCTCCTGACGGTCCAAGAGAGCCAGGAGACGCCGAAATATCACTCCCAAACGCCTGCGATCGCCTCAAAACGGCCCAACAGGCCTTCAAGACGCCCCAACAGGTCCCTAAGCGGCGTCCCAAGAGGGCTCCCACAAGCAAAAATCGTCCCATCCCCTACGGAAAACGTTCATTTTTAACATATCCGCCTCTTCGTCTTTCACACCTTTCAAGGCGGTCCAAGAGGCCCCCAAGATCACCCCAAGACGGCCCGAGAAACCCTCAAGAACTCTTTTTCAGAGCCCAGGAGGGCTCCAAATCGGTCCCAGAGGGGCCCGAGAAGCCCTCCAGACGATTCAAGAGAGCCGGGAGACGCCGAAATATCACTCCCAAACGCCTACGATGGCCTCAAGACGGCCCAACAGGCCTTCAAGACGCCCCAAGAGGTCCCTAAGAGGTCCCTAAGCGGCGTCCCAAGAGGGCTCCCACAAGCAAAAATCGTCCCATTCCCTTAGGAAAACGTGCATTTTTAACATATCCGCCTCTTCGTCTTTCACACCTTTCAAGGCGGTCCAAGAGGCCCCCAAGATCACCCCAAGACGGCCCGAGAGACCCTCTAGACCGCTCAAAGACGGCCCAAGAGCGCTCCAAGAAGGCCCAAGAAACCCTCAAGAATTCTTTTTCGGAGCCCAGGAGGGCTCCAAATCGGTCCAAGAGGGGCCCGAGAAGCCCTCCAGACGGTTCAAGAGAGCCGGGAGACGCCGAAATATCACCCCCAAACGCCTACGATGGCCTCAAGACGGCCCAACAGGCCTTCAAGACGCCCAAAGAGGTCCCTAAGCGGCGTCCCAAGAGGGCTCCCACAAGCAAAAATCGTCTCATTCCCTTAGGAAAGCGTGCATTTTTAACATATCCGCCTCTTCGTCTTTCACACCTTTCAAGGCGGTCCAGAAGGCTCCCAAGATCACCCCAAGACGGCCCGAGAGACCCTCAAGACCGCTCAAAGACGGCCCAAGAGCGCTCCAAGAAGGCCCAAGAAACCCTCAAGACGGTCCAAGAGGCCCCAAGACGGCCCCATGATTGAGGTCCACAGGGGCAACCTGAACGGAAATTTTAAGCCTCCCGCCCAAACACGCCCCCGAAATGCCCCTACAAGCCCCCAAGTAGCCCCACGAAGCACCCAAGACAGCCCCAAGAGGCCTCCAACAGGCCGCAAGAAAGCCCCAAGAGGCCCCCAAGAGACCCCCAGGAAGCTCCCAGGAGGCACCCACGAGGCCAGGCAGACCCCCCCAAGAGACCACCAACAGGGCCCACCCAGAGCCATCCACGAGGCCTCCCAAAGTTGCTTCCAATGGCTCCCAAGACCCCCCAGGACCCCGCGATGGCACAATACGGGCCGGCGGAATGAGCGAAGCGATTCAATAAACAAAAAACCGTACTCGGAATCATACTAATAATGGTGACAACCGTCGCCGTAGTAGTAGTAGTAGTAGTAGTAGTAGTAGTAGCAGCAGCAGCAGCAGCAGCAGCAGTAGCAGTAGTAGTAGTAGTAGTAGTAGCAGTAGTAGCAGTAGTAGTAGTAGTAGTAGTAGTAGTAGTAGTAGTAGTAGTAGTAGTAGTAGTAGTAGTAGTAGTAGTAGTAGTGGTAGTAGTTGTAGTAGTCGTGGAAATAGTAATAGTAGTAGTAGTAGTAGTAGTAGTAGTAGTAGTAGTAGCAGCAGTGGAGTTTTAGTAGTAGTAGTAGTAGTAGGGTAGTAGTAGTAGGTAGTAGTAGTTAGTAGTTAGTAGTAGTAGTAGTGAGTAGTAGGTGGTAGTAGTCAGTAGTAGGTAGTAGTAGAAGTAGTAGTATGTAAAGGTGGAGTAGTTAGTAGTGGTGGAAGTAGAAAGTAGTAGTTAGTAGTAGTAGTTAGTAGTAGGTAGTAGAGTAGTGTAGTAGTAGTAGTAGAGTAGTAGTAGTAGTGGTAGTCGTTAGTGTAGTTAGTAGTAGTTGCTAGTGTGTAGTAGTCAGTAGTAGTAGTAGGCAGATTAGTACTAGTCATAGAGTAGTAGTAGCGTAGTAGTAGTAGTAGCTAGTAGAGTAGTAGTGAGTAGTAGTAGTAGTAGTAGTGTAGTCGGTATAGTTAAGTAGTAGTAGTAGGAGTTAGTAGTAGTAGAAGTAGTTAGAGTAGTAGTAGTAGTAGTAGTAGTAGCAGTCGTAGTAGTAGTAGTAGTAGTAGTAGTAGTCGTAGTAGTAGCAGCAGCAGCAATAGTCGTAGTCGCAGTAGTAATAGTAATCGTAGTAGCAGCAGTAGTAGTAGTAGCCGTAGTAGTAGTAGTAGTAGTAGTAGTAGTAGTAGTAGTAGCCGTAGTCGTAGTAGTAGTAGTAGTAGTAGTAGTAGTAGTAGTAGTAGTAGTAGTAGTAGTAGTAGTGGTACTAGTCGTAGGTCAGTAGTAGTAGTAGTAGTAGTAGTAGTAGTGGTAGTGTCGCTAGTTGTAGTAGTAGTAGTAGCAATAGAGCAGTAGTAGTAAAGAGTAGTAAACGTAGTATTAGTAATTAAGAGTAGTAGTCCGTAGTTCGAGTAGTAGTAGTAATAGTAGTAGTAGTAGTAGTAGTAGTAGTAGTAGTAGTAGTAGAGTCGTAGCAGGGTCGTAGTAGTAGTACAGTAGTTGTCGTAGTAGTAGGAGTAGTAGTAAGAGTAGTAGTAAGTAGTAACAGGTAGTCGTAGAGTAGTAGCCGCCTTCGATAGTAGTAGTAGTAGTCGTAGTAGTAGGTAGTGGTAATATAAAGGGATTAGTAGTAGTAGTAGCCGCAGTAGTAGTAGTAATAGTAGTACCAGTAGTAGCAGTAGTACTGATACCAGTAGCGGTAGCAGTAACAACCGTACCAATACTAATACGAGAGCAGTCGTAGCAGTGGTGGCAAGCATACAAATGGCCAGAGTAATAGTACAAGTGGGACTAGTCGCACTAGTAGTAACAGTCGTCGTAGTAGTTAGTGGCATTCGTGGTAGGTGCTATACTGGTAGGAATGAATCAAGCCGTGGTCGTAGTAGTGGTATTCATCGAAGTGGAAATAATACTTGCAAGAGGGTAGTAGTAGCAGGAGAACCAGTAGTGGTGGTAGCAGTAGTAGTAGTAGTAGTAGTAGTAGTAGTTGGTAGTAATAGTAGTAGCAGTAGTAGTAGTAGTAGTAGTAGTACTAGTAGTAGTAGTAGTAGTAGTAGTAGTACTAGTAGTAGTAGTAGTAGTAGTAGTAGTAGTCGTAGTAGTAGTAGTACTAGTAGTATTAGTAGTAGTAGTCGTAGTAGTAGTAGTAGTAGGTGTTGTTGTTGTTGTAATAGTAGTAGTAGTAGTAGTAGTAGTAGTAGTAGTAGTAGTAGTAGTAGTAGTAGTAGTAGTAGTAGTAGTAATAGTAGTGGTAGTAGTAGTAGCAGTAGTAGTAGCAGTAGTAGTCGTAGTAGTGGTAGTAGTAGGGGCAATCGAAGTAGTAGCAGAGGTACTCGTCGTAGTCATACTAGTATAAATCGTACTGGTAGTAGACATACACATCATGATACGTACCTTGGCGACGTACCCAACCCTTGCGCAATGCGGGGCATACGTGCATCAATATTGCTACAACGGGGCGGATGACGTAACATGGACGCAATTGATTTTCCGAGCAGCAATTGGAAGGCTCGCAGGCCCCCGATCAAGATTTAAGGGCTACAGAATAACAACTCACCCCCGTTGGCTGTGCCATGCGCCCGTTGCACCCAACGTATCCCACAGCAACTCTTGAGAGCTCCTGGGGGATACGTGTAGGCGCAACGTTATGGCCATCGCCCGGCAGATGGTCTCTTTCACAAATCACCCCCATTGGCTGTGCCATGCGCCCGTTGCGCGTAACGTATCCCGCAGCAGCTCTCCAGAGCCCCCCCAGGGACGGCGAGGTCTGGCTCAAGTCCCCGCGGCACCTCAGACCGCTGGACCCAGCAGCAGCCATCGAAAGTGGCGACTGTATCACAGATCGCAGCCCCCCAAGGGACGGCGAGGTCTCGCTCAGGTCCCCGCGGTGCCTCACGCCGCTGGACCCAGCAGCAGCCATCGAAAGAAGCGACAGCGTCGCAGATCGCAGCCCCCTCCAGGGACGGCGAAGTCTCGCTCAGGTCCCCGCGGTGCCTCACCCCAATGGACCCAACAGCAGCCCTCGAAAGTGGCAACGGTGTCGCAGATCGCAGCCCCCGAGGGACGGGGAAGTCTCGCCCAGGTCCCCGCGGTGCCTCACCCCACGGGACCCACCAGCAGCCCTCGAAAAAGGCGACAGTGTCGCATACCGCAGCCCCCCCAGGGACGGCGAGATCTCGCTCAGGTCCCCGCGGCGCCTCAGACCGCTGGACCCAGCAGCAGCCCTCGAAAGTGGCGGCCGTGTCGCAGATCGCAGCCCCCCCAGGGACGACGAGGTCTCGCTCAGGTCCCCGCGGTGCCTCACTCCGCTGGACCCACCAGCAGTCCTCGAAAATGGCGACAGTGTCGCAGATCGCAGCGCCCCCCCAGGGACGGCGAGGTCCCCCAGGGACGGCGAGGTCTCGCTCAGGTCCCCGCGGTGCCTTGCCTCACTCCGCTGGACCCACCAGCAGCCCCCGAAAGTGGCGACAGTGTCGCAAATCGTAGCCCCTCTCACGGCCGGCGAGGTCTCGCTCAGGTCCCCGCGGTGCCTCAGTCCGCTGGAGTCTCGCTCAGGTCCCCGCGGTGCCCCACTCCGCAGGACCCACCAGCAGCCATCGAAAGTCGCGACGGCGTCGCAGATCGCAGCCCCCCAAGGGCGGCAAGGTCTCGCTCAGGTCCCCGCTGTGCCTCACTCCGCAGGACCCACCAGCAACCCTCGAAAGTGGCGACAATGTCGCAGATCGCAGCCCCACAGGGGCGGCGAGGTTTCGCTGAGGTCACCGCCTTGCCTCACCCCGCTGGACCCACCAGCAGCCCTCGAAAGTGGCGGCCGTGTCGCACATCGCAGCCCCCCAGGGACGGCGATGTCTCGCTCAGGTCCCCGCGGTGCCTCGCTCCGCAGGACCCACCAGCAGCCCTCGAAAGTGGCGACAATGTCGCAGATCGTAACCCCCCCCACGGCCGGCGAGGTCTCGCTCAGGTCCCCGCGGTGCCTCACTCCGCTGGACCCACCAGCAGCCCTCGAAAGTGGCGACAACGTCGCAGATCGCAGCCCCACAGGGGCGGCGAGGTCTCGCTCAGGTCCCCGCGGCTCCTCACTCCGCAGGACCCACCAGCAGCCCTCGAAAGTGGCGACAGCAACGCAAATCGCAGCCCCCCATCGACGGCGCCCACCAGCAGCCATCGAAAAAGGCGACAGTGTCGCAGATCGCCCCCCCCCCCCCCCCAGGGACGGCGATGTCTCGCTCAGGTCCCCGCGGTGACGCACTCCGCTGGACCCACCAGCAGCCCTCGAAATTGGCGACAGTGTCACAGATCGCAGCCCCTTTGGCAAGATGCACACGCGAGAGGTACCAGGATGTACTCTCACACGCATTCGCGAGGTACGCAAACGGCAAGAGGAGGCAAGACGGAAGCGGGAGACGGGAGGTGGGACGAGGAGGAAGAGGACTGGAGGCCGCAGTGCTCTATTCAAAACGAATACCCAACCAAGGATGGTTTGGGATAGCAATAATAGTCGTAGTAATGATAACAGCTGTAGTGGTTGTAGTGAGACTGGTAGTTCAACTAACAATGATTCTAATCATAAGAGCGCTTAGCAGAATAACAGGAACAATAGTAGTAGTAGTAGTAGTCGTAGTAGTAGTAGTAGTAGTAGTAGTAGTGGTGGTGGTAGTCGTAGTAGTAGTAGTAGTAGTAGTCGTAGTAGTAGTAGTAGTAGTAGTAGTAGTAGTAGTAGTAGTAGCAGTAGTAGTAGTAGTAGTAGTGGTAGTAGTAGTAGTAGTAATAGTAGTAGTATTAGTGGTAGTAGTAGTAGTAGTAGTAGTCGTAGTAGCAGTAGTAGTAACAGTAGCGTAACGGCAGTAATAGTAGTAGTAGTAGTAGTAGTAGTAGTAGTAGTAGTAGTAGTAGTAGTAGTACTAATAGTACTAATAATAGTAATAGTAATAGTAATAGTAATAGTAATAGTAATAGTAATAGTAATAGTAATAGTAATAGTAATAGTAATAATAATAATAATAGTAGTCATAGTAGCCGTAGTCGTAGTAGTAGCGGTAGTAGTAGTAGTAGTAGTCGTAGTAGTAGTAGTAGTAGCAGTAGTAGTAGTAGCAGTAGTAGTAGTAGTAGTAGTAGTAGTGGTAGTAGTCGTAGTAGTCGTACTAGTACTAATAGGAAAAGAAAAACCGCGCTAGCAGGAATATAAGTGGTAGTAGTGATAGCAGTGGTAATAGTAGTGGTAATAATAGAAATACTCGTCGTAGCGGTAGTAATAGTAGTAGTAGTAGTAGCTGTACAAGTAGAAAACGTGTTGGTAGCAGCTGGAGAGGTAATGGTCATATTCCGAATAGTCGTATGATTTGTGGTAGTAGTCGTAGTTTAAAAACATTATGATTATTACTATTATTAGTATGATTATTAATAGTAGCACTAGTAGTAGTAGTAGTAGTAGTCGTCGTAGTAGTAGTAGTAATAATAATAGTAGTAGTAGGAATAGTAGCAGCAGTAGTAGTAGTAGTAGTCGTAGTAGTAGAAGTAGTCGTAGTAGTAGTAGTAGTAGTAGTAGTAGTAGTAGTAGTAGTAAGAATAGTAGTAGTAGTAGGAGTAGTAGTAGTAGTAGTAGTAGTAGTAGTAGTAGTAGTAGTAGTAGTAGTAGTGTAGTAGTAGTAGTAGTCAGTAGTAGTAGTAGTAAGTAGTAGTAGTAGTCGTAGTAGTAGTAGTAAGTAGTAGTAGTAGTAGTAGTAGTAGTAGTAGTAGTAGTAGTAGTAGTAGTAGTCGTAGTAGTAGTAGTAGTCGTAGTAGTAGTAGTAGTAGTAGTAGTAGTAGTAGTAGTAGTAGTAGTAGTAGTAGTAGTAGTAGTAGTAGTAGTAGTAGTAGTAGTAGTAGTAGTAGTAGTAGTAGTAGTAGTAGTAGTAGTAGTAGTAGTAGTAGTAGTAGTAGTAGCGATAATCCAAATAGTGGCAGCGGTACGAATAATTACTCCGACGGTAGGACCACACACGAGAATCTGTTTAGCTTACCCTTTGCCTCCCCCCCTGGCGGACACCCTCTCCTCTCGCCCTCTGCACTGCCCTCTCTTCCTCATTCTATTCCGTTTCCTACTTTTCCTCCTCCTCCTCCTCCTCCTCCTCCTCCCCCTCCTTTTCCTCCTCCTCCTTCTCCTCCTCTCGCGCCACCTCCTCCTCGTCGTCGCCATCCCCCATGCCCCTTCCCTCCTCATCCTCCTGCTTTTTTGTCCATGTGCACCTCCCGTTCCCCCTGGTCGCGGCGAGCAACTCGATTTTCCTCGGCGCCGTCGCCGCGTCGGCCAGCGCGCGCGCGTTTGCCGACGGCTAGATCGCTAAACCGCCGGGACAACCCGTCGGGCCAGGCCGTCGGGGCAACCTCGCAGGCCGCAGGGGCGCGGGAGCCAGTCGTTGGGACAACCTCGCGGGCCTCTAGGCGCGCGCCGCGGCGCTCAGGCGGGCGGCAGCACGAAGCCCAGCTCTGCCGCGAGCTGCTCCGCCTCAGCCCTGGAATCCACCGCTCTCTTGTCGAACTCCTGGAGCGCCTTCCACAGCGGCGCCGGCGGCCCGCGCTCCAGGAACTCTCGCGCGGGCGGCCGCAGGATCAGCATGTTCCGCATGCACGTGGCGCGGGACAACATGACGTAGAGGTGCAGCCACCGCATCTCGTCCGACATGCCCGTGCGGCCAGCGTCCTCATCCCTGGCGCAGTCGACGGTGACGCCCTTGCGCAGCGTCTGGCCCTGCGACGGCGTGGAGGTCAGGTAGGACGCATGCGCCAGGGTGAGCCCCGAGCGGCGCACAGTGTGCGCCCCCGAGCTTTGCCACGTGAGTTCCTGCTCGCTGGGCCTGAACATGAGCAAGCTCCTCGCCCGCGCTTCGGCCTCGCCGTCGTCGGCAGCGCCATCGGCGCCCTGCAGCAGCACCTCGGCGACCTCCTTGTAGATCGGGGACTCCTGGAAGCCGTGCACCTGCAGCCAGATTCCCTGCGGTAGGAAGTGGGGGCGGAAGAGCTGGCCCGGCGCGCGCTCCTCGTAGTCCCGCAACTCTCTCTGAGGCGAGGCACCCGCCTGATACTTCCTCCATATTCAGGCCTCAAGAGCCCAAAAGTGACGACGGTTACAAGGTTCCGATGACCCGCCCGGATTAATAACATGATCTGCGGGCCCCATAGGGAGGGGGCTCCCGCCTGAGACTTCCTCGCAATTCATTCAGAGACTCCCGCCTGATGACGAAATGATGAGTGAGCGAATGATGATGATGAGTGTGTGATGAATGAGTGATGATGATGATGATGAGGATGATGATGATGAGGACTATGATGATGATATGCGGGCCCCATAAGGACGGGGTTCCCGCCTGAGACTTCCTCGCAATTCACTCACAGACGAAGCTCCCGCCTGATACTTCCTGCATTTTCAAGCCTCAGAGGCCCAAAAATGACGACAACTACAAGGTTCCGATGACCCGCTCGGATTGATAACATGACCGGCGGGCCCCATAGGGAGGGGGCTCCCGCCTGAGACTTCCTCGCGATTCACTCACAGACGAGGCTCCCGCTCGAGACTTCTTTGATATTCAAGCCTCAAGAGCCCAAAACTGACGACAGTTACAAGGTTCCGATGACCCGCTCGGATGAATAATATGATCTGCGGGCCCCATAAGGAGGGAGTTCCAGCTTGAGACTTCCTCGGAATGCACTCAGAGACGAAGCTCTCGCCTGATACTTCGTCCATATTCAGGCCTCAAGAACCCAAACGTGTCGACAATTACAAGGTTCCGATGACCCGCTCGGATTAATAACATGATCTGCGGGCCCCATAGGGAGGAGGCTTCCGCCTGAGACGTCCTCGCAGTTCACTCACAGACGAGGCTCCCGCCTGATACTTCCTGCATATTCAAGCCTCAGGGGCCCAAAGGTGACGACAGCTACAAG
>CAUYUJ010019740.1:137500-157500 GCA_963575745.1 Prorocentrum cordatum
CCGCTGTGCAAGCAGTGCCGCGCCCGGATCCTGGGGCCCTCGCCTCCCAGACTGAGGTCGGGCATGTCCCCCTGCAGGCGGACATCCTGGACGAACAAGGACACTGGCAAACACTTTTGTGGTCGGCGGGGCGAGAGCGAACCTCTTCCGCTAAAAGCTAGGCGGGCTACGCACAGCTTGAATTCGGGAGACGGGGCACAGGAGGGCGGGGCCTCAGGCGGCCGGAGCGGGCGAACAATAGCAAACACATGCCCAAAAACAGTCCAACCATGCTCACAAAATCGTCCCCAGACGATTTGACTATGTTTGAACAGTCCTCCTGTAGAGAGACACGCCCGACTGAATCCCAGACCCTCGACGCCACGATTTCTTGAAGACCGTCGGCCCTCCAAGCCTCTCGGCCCTTCCCCCGGGACGGGGTCTTCACCCTGAGCAGTTTTCTAACGGCCCCGAAGCCCACGAAGGGCCCCCCGAGGCCGAAAATAACGACAAACCTACCGTCGTGAGAATGTCATGGCTCGACCCCAGACATGCGACGCCCTGATTTTTTAAGAATCACTACGGGGTCCCTGGAAGTTCCGGCCCGTTCTGCAGGACCGGTGCGGTGTTTCATCCTTGCAGGTCCCGAGGCCCGGCGAGGGCCCCAGAAGGCTGAAAATGGCCAACAACCTTTCGTCCTGATTCTTTTAACGACGCGATCATGTTTGAGCAGGGACCGACCGTCCCGGCGTTCCTATAGGTCTACACCAACTGTGTTTAGAACCCCCAGATATTCTAAGAACGAACACAACGCTCTTAGAACATGGACCTAGTGTGTTACAACAGGAGATGTCCTCATGACACTTCGTGCAATCCACAAGAAGCTCTTAAAACATTCTCCGGTGGGTCTCTAGGCAAGCCGAGACGCTTCGCCACTGCTCGACATGTCTGGGACGGGCGCTCCCGAGGATGAGGAGGAGGAGGAGGAGGAGGAGGAGGAAGAAGGAGAGGCGGCGGAGGAGGCGGAGAAGGAGGCGGCGGAGGAGCAGGAAGAGGAGAAGCAGGAAGAGGAGGAGGAGGAGGAGGAGGTGGTGGAGGAGGAGGTGGCGGAGGACGAGAGGAGGAGAGGCGGCGGAGGACGAGGCGGAGGGAGCAGATGGCGGAGGCGCCGGGAAGGATGAGAAGGAAAGAGGAGGAGAGGATGAGGAGGGAAGAGGAAGGGAGGAGGAGGAGGAGGAGAGGAGGAGGAATAGGAGGAGGAGGAGGAGAGGAGGAGGAGGAAGGATGGGAGTGGCAGAGGAGGATGAGGAGGAGGGAGGAGGAGGAGGAGGCAGCAGGAGGAGGAGGAGGAGGAGGAGGGAGAGGCGGCGGAGGAGGAGGCGGAGGTGTCGAAGCCGCCCGCAGGCCTCGTGCCGCTCGGCCGTGCGGCGCCAGTGCGCCGGCGCTGCCCCGCCGCCCTCGCGCGCGCCGGTCCCCGGGGCTGCGCACTGGCCGCCGCTCGCGGCGCCAGCGGCGGCCGCCGCCATGGCCAGGCCGCCGCGCGCGGCGCGGGGGCCGGCCTGCCTGAGGAGGAGGAGGAGAAGGAGGAGGAAGAGGAGGAGGAGGAGAAACAGGACGAAGAGGAGGAGGAGGAGGAGTGAGAGGCAACGGCTGGGGGAGACTGGCGCAGGGGGGGAGGAATCGAACCCCCTGCTTCTCCTGCTCCGCCTCCTCCCCTCCTCCTCCCTCCATCCCTCCATTCCTCCAGTCCGCCATTCCTCCATTCCTCCAGTCCTCGTTCTCCTCCTCCTCATCTTATCAGCTACATGTTGGATTTGTGCGCAAGGCCCACCGTCGCCACACTCCTCTCTTCTGGGCTGGTCACGGTCGGCGAGCAGGGGGTTCATCCGTTTGGGCCTTTTCCACGGAAGGCCCCAGGACGCAGCCCATGAGAGTCCTCCTCCTCCTCCTCCTCCTCACCCTCCTCACCCTCCTCATCCCACTCCATTCCTTCATGAATAACTCCTCCCTGCCGCAACCCGAGGCTAGTCGGAAGGGCGGACCGGGCGTTTCGCCTGAGACTGATCTTGGTCGGGCGGCCTCCCCGCAGTAATTGGCAATGTCCCAACTGCTTGAGGGCGGTGTGTGGACCTCTGGAGGGTAGGTGTGGCAACCATCTTCCTTGTCCAGCCTCAAGTTTTACGACAGCAGCGACGCTGTTGCGCGGCAATCGACTGCAGCGGCGGTCCGTTTGTGTGTATTTGCCAGCGGTGCGGTGATTTCACCTCCAGTGCCCGACTCGATAAGCTGGCGAAGCCATACGCTCCCCTCGCTGATCCACGCAAGAGCGACTTCTCCTCCTCCTCCTCCTCCTCCTCCTCCTCCTCCTCCTCCTCCTCCTCCTCTCCTCCTCCTCCTCCTCCTTCTCCTCCTCCTCCTCCTCCTCCTCCTCCTCCTCCTCCTCCTCGCCCTCCTCCTCCTCCTCCTCCTCCTCCTCCTCCTCCTCGCTGATCCACGCAAGAGCGAGAATGGGAGACAGCCAGGCAAAGGACTTCATCCGACGAGGTCTGGAATTACGGCTCGACCTGTCCACCGCTTGCCCCATCTCATCGGGGCCTTCGGCCGTGGATGTCAACACAAATCCTCCTCCTCCTCCTCCTCCTCTCCTCCTCCTCCTCCTCCTCTCTCATCCTCCTCCTTCCTTCTCTCCTCCTCTCCTCCTCCTCCCTCCTCGCCCTCCTCCTCCTCCTCCTCCTCCTCCTCCTCCTCCCCCTCCTCCTCTTCCTCCTCCTCCGCCTCTCCTCCTTACTCTCCTCCTCCCCTCCTCCTCCTATTCCTCCTCCTCCTCCTCCTCCTCCTCCTCCTCCTCCTCCTCCTCCTCCTCCTCCTCCTCCTCCTCCTCCTCCTCCTCCGCCTCCCCCTCTCCTCGGCTCATGAACAAACAACGACGAAGCTTTTCACGGTGTTAGACCCTCTGGGCCTTTTGGCCAGGCCTCGGGGGCGTTTTGCCTTGGGCCCACGGGCACAAAAAAAGAAAAAAACAAAATAAAAAGAGGAAAAAAACAAAAAAAAAAAAAAAAAATAAAACAAAAAATAGAAAATACAAGAACAAATAAAAGTAAGAAAAAAGAAAAGAAAAAAAAACAAACTAAAAAACAAAACAAAAAAACAAAAGGGAAAACAAAAAAAAAGATCTAACACAAAACTAAAAAAAAAAGAAAAAAAAAAGAGCGGTAAAAAAAAAAAATAAAAAAAAACAGGCGTCAAAATAGGACTCAGGATGAGAAGCCGTTCCCTGGGAATAGGTGCAAACCTCTGGGGGTCGACGTTATATGTCTGGGATAGGGGGGACCGGCACAGGAGGGGGGTGGCATCGGCTTGGAATCGGCAATGCATCGCCGATCGGCACCCGAGGGCGATGCCGCACGTGCGTTCCTGGGCGGGGTGGGCTATCATCAGGCTCCTCACCGCGATCAGTGGGCGATGGGGCGTCGATGCGTGTTCCCCCTGCGTCGATTCCCCGCGGTATGCAGTTGGAGCCCGACCACAAGAGACCTTCCACGCGAAACCCAACCCTGGAACCCCAGGGCGCCCTTTGATTTTTGTTGGTGTGGGCACGTCGCGCTGTCCATAGCAGAGCCATCGAAACCCAAGGAACCCAGGGCACGCTCTGGAGGCGAGCAGGCTGTTCCTTGGCATGGGTCTCCACTGTGTATCGTTAACGTTTGGTGTGGGAACGGTCGCGCTTTCGATCGCAGAGCCATCGAAACCCGAGAAACCCAGTGCCCCCCCTGGAGGCGAGAAGGGTGCTTCTTGGCATGGGTCTCCACTGTATTTGTGGATGCCATGACAATGGGCCCCCTAACAATTCGATCATTGAATTAAAGATTTGTTTGACATGCCTGACAAATTATGTTCTAAAAATGTGTAAACATGTGTTTTACATGTTTGAGACATGTGTTCAACATTGTTCAGACATCTGGAAATCATTTGGCAACGCTGTATATCGTTGCCCGTGCCCCCCCCGGCGGCCACCATGCTCAGCCAAACCTCCTCACCCGTGTCGGGGCCAACCAGACCATCGCTCCGGCAACAACAACTGCACAGAACCGGCCTGTGCGTCGGCTCCCGCGGCATCGGCACGGCCTCGCAATCACAGCGGAACAGTGGTGCCATGCAAACGTCGGGCCGATTCGGATAGAACGAAGCGTAGAATCGGATCGGATCGGGCCAGCCAGACTCGGCATCGAATCAGTCGGGGCCTTGCTCGTGCTGCCAACATCACGGCGGGCGTCGGTTCGTAGAGTTTCGACCACTGGGGGCGCTCACTTCAACGGTCTGCACAGCGTGGACGCAGTGGCGAAGCGTCCTGGCTCGCCTACAGGCCCACCGAAGAATGTTCTAAGAACGTTTTTTATATGGTTCCCACGAAGTGTTCTTGGACCATTACTGGCTGGGACTGTCTTGTTTTAACACATCGGGCTCATGTTCTGAGAACCTTGTTTTGTGTTTTGAACATGTTTGGGTTCTGCGAACATGTCGTGGCAGGCTTATCGGAATGCCCGGACGGTCGGTCCCTCCGCCGATGGCATGTGCACTGCACGCACCTCGCCTGATCTCGCACCGGTTTGTTCGGTGCCCGAGGCCGCCTGCGCGCGCCCCGGGTCGCGCCATCTCGGAGCCCCCGGGGCCCTCTCTGCGGAGCAGGGACCGACTGTCCCAGCGCTCCTATAATCAGACGCACAGACAAAAGTAATCGTCGATCCCCAAGAAAATATGGGAGAATATGGGAAGGTGGGGGGAAGACAAACACATAGAAAATGTAGGAACATATGGGGATTCCTGTTATTTGTCTCTATCTACATGTGTGTCACAGGGCCCCTTCATATAAGCCTGCCACGACATGCTCTTAGAACCCAACATGTTCAAATAACAAAACAAGGTTCTCAGAACTTGAGCCCGATGTGTTAGAACAAGACAATCCCAGCCAGAAATGTTCCAAGAACACTTCGTGGAAACCACAGGAGGTTCTCAGAACATTTTTTGGTGGGCCTGTAGGCGAGCCAGGACGCTTCGCCATTGCTTGACTCTGAGCTTCGCGCGCGAGTGCGGCTCTGCTTGGGGCCAGAGGGGCGCCCCTGGCACCACCCGGCCGTGGAAGGGCCGACGTGTGCCCTCCCGCTGCCGCCGCTCCTCAAAATGGAGGGTGAGGGGGCCGGGCAGGCAGGGTCAAGTCGGGCACGTCCCTCCACAGGAGGAATACCGAAAAATAGTAAAACAAATCGTCAGGGGACATGTTTGTTCTTCTTAGTTTTTTTGTTTCTTCTTTTTTTGATATGTTTGACGATGTTTGAATATTTGTTTCTAATATTCTTCTTTTTTCGTCCAACATTCGCCTGTATGAGGACATGCCCTAAAGGCAGGGCGGACCACGGGCGGCACGGAGGATCAGGGGTGTTCCATGTTCGGTGCTGCTCTTCTGCCAGAGGACGCAGAGGCGGGCCAGCCCCCCAGCCCCCCGACGCCCTCCATCCTTTTTCAAGGGGTCGATCCTCCTCCTCCTCGTCCTCCTCCTCCTCCCTCCCCCTCCTCCTCCTCCTCCTCCTCCTCCTCCTCGTCCTCCTCTTCTCCTCCTCCCCCTCCTCCTCCTCCTCCCCCTCCTCCCCCTCCTCCTCCTCCTCCTCCTCCATCTCCTCGTCCTCCCCCTCTTCCTCCTCCTGGGTGGTCCATGGTCCGGGGTGCCCCAGGCTTTTCGCGCCGCCCTGGAGGCCCCAGGGTCCTCTGGACCTCATGTGGGGTATTTTCTGGGTTATCGGATGTTTGGGGGTGAGATCGGCAGTGAAACGGAGACCCCCCACCGGGAAATCGGTTTCGGTTTCGTGTTCGTGTAGTGCGTGCGGGCGAGGCGAAGCTGCGCACGATCCTCCTGTAGCTAGGCCGAAGTAGGAGCGAAAGTCCGCTCCCGTCCGCCAGGGGCTGGGAGGCGGTGTCCCGGGTGTCCCGGGTGTCAATAGGAGCGAAAGTCCGTTTCCCGTCCTCCTCGCTGGTGGCCAAGAAGTGTCCCAGATGGGCCGGGCGGTGTCCCGGGTGTCCCGGGTGTTCTGGGAGTCCTGGCGCTAACGCATGTCGCTAATTTAATGATTCATGTTTTTCGGCGCCTGCGGCGGGCTTTCTTATCTAATCCAGGTCCGCCGGTGGCCGGGAGGTGTCCCAGTTGGGCCGGGCGGTGTCCCCGGTGTCCCAGGTGTCCCGGGCGTCACGGCGCTAACGCATGTCGCAAATTGTATGACTCATGTTTTTCGGCGCCTGCGGGGGGGCATTCTTATCCAATCCAGCTTATCTTATCTTATCCATCTTGTCCAATCCAATCCACCTTAACTTATCCAACCCATCTTGTCCCATCTTGTCTTGACCCACCCAATCCAATCCACCCAACCCAATCCATCAATTCATTTTTGTCGGCGCCTGCGGCAGCCCAATCCAATTAATCTGATAGTATCCTATCCATTTCTTCCAATCCAACCCATCTTATCCTATCCAATCCATCTTATCCCATCCAATCCAATCCACCAACCCAGTCCATCAATCCATGTTTGTCGGCGCCTGCGGCGGGCTTTTCTTTTCCAATCCAGCTTATCTCATCCAATCAATCTTGTCCGTTCCAGTCAATCTTAGCCAGCCCATATTGTCCCATCTGATATTGCTTTCTCATGTTGCTTTGACTTCGATAGTGAGATCGATCGTGAGATCGTCAGTGAGATTCATCCGATAGGTTGGTAAACGGATAGGTAGATAGTGGGATCTCATCGTCGTCGCGATCATCATTGTGGTGGAGGGAGACTCTGATAGAGAGGGAGAGAGAGAGGTCGAGAGAGAGAGAGAGAGATGAGATCAAGGTGACAGGCTGGAGGTCAGTCAGGGTGGGCATTTGATCTCAATCCCCCCCAAACTCCTTATCGCCCGCAGGGCGGTCGTCGTATAGGGATGGGTCTGCCATGAATGGCTTGGAGGGCCGTTGGGCCAGGAACAGCTGTGGCTCGCCCTGAAGCTGCTGCTCTTCCTGCTGATGCCCCAGAGGGTAGAGGTGTGTCGAGGTGTTGTCGCAGTGCGACTGGTACGCCAGGTGGACGTGCCGCCGCCACTGTTGGAGGTCTGCGGGCGTGCGGGCGAGCGTTGATTTCTCCAGCCTCGTCTGCCCAAACGCTGTGTCCGTTTCCAGGCTCCGAAATGTCAGAGAAATATGCGTGGTGTGTTTGACTTGAGCCACCAAGGCGTCGTCCGAATACCGATCCGATGTTTCCTGGTGAGCGCTCGGAGATGTGGCCTACTCATCGCATGCGCTTGAGTGCGTGGCATCTGGTGGTTCAGTGGTTGCAATAGTTGTGAAGCCCTTTCGGTGCCAATTTCCAGAGCTCGGAACAACACTGCGGTGTGGAGTTGAACATTGGGTATGTGGATCCAGCCGATTGTGCCACGAAACGCGACATTTCGATTCATCTTAATGGTTTCGTATATGTAATCTTTGCTTGGCACGTGGACATCGATCGTCACCCCTGCTGTTGCTCCTTCGCATCCTGCTCATCACTCTCCTCGTCTCTCTCTTTCGTCCTACCGTTGCTGCTGGTGGTTCTGCCTGCTTCTCGCACGCCGTCGAGGGCGCGGGAGGTCAACACACGACTCAAGAGGGAGGGGGCGCCATGATTGAGGAGCACCATCTGGTGTGCCAGCTGTGCCAAGACACCAGGCCAGGACGTCCTCTCGCCCCCCGGCGCGGCCCTCGTCAACCCAAGGAACGGGCGCCCACCCACAGACCCCGAACCCCCAGACCACCCTTAGCATTATGTCGGGCGTGTCCCCCTACAGAGGGATTTTCGACGAAAAAATAAAAATACACCCAAAATACCCCCAAAAGGTCAAAAAATACTCAAAAAATAGTCCCCTGACTATTTTTGGATTTTTCGTCGAAAATCCCCCTGCAGGGGGACAGGCCCGACTTAACCTTAGCAGGAGGAGGTTCGGCAGCCTCAGACGGCGGCGGAAGACCTCCACCGCCAAGCGAGGGGAGGAGGAGGAGGAAGGGGGATGAGGTTCCGGGAGGTCCCAAGTGGTTCCGAGGGCCCTGGTGGCACCTCACGGCCAGGAGCCTGACCTTCTTGGTACCGAACGCCCCACACATTCTGTACAAGATTCTGTCACCTCAGCCGCGCCAAGGTCGATGCGTGGGGTGAGCCAGTCCGGCCAACTCGCGTCGTGACGAACTGGGCGCTGGTTCCCGACGCCGCGCGGATCGTTCAGCCTGAAACGATCGGCGGGCTTCCGCTCGCCAGGCCGCTCCAACTTGGGGAGACAAACCGGTACCGATACTGCCACTCCCCGGACCTCTCCGGGGGTGCGTTCTGACCAGGATTTCGATGCGAATCCAGCGGTGGCGAAGGAGGCCCCAAAAGGAGAGAACGAGGGAAGCGTAGGGGTACGGGTAGCTTTCCTTCCTCCGATGCTGGGCCACTGGCGGCGTTCAACCTTGAGCGCCCGCAGCGGGGTCGCTGCTGCATCGACACGACGCAATCCTGCCGTGGGAGATATCATTTCCTCAGCGCCCCAAGGCCAGCAGCTGCATAGCGCCCGTGCGCGGTGACCCGCGGGCCGGTCACCGCACCCGCGTGAGGATGCGAGAGAACTCGGGGTAGCCGCCTGGCTCCGCGGGTGCGGGGAGGCGGGGATGAGTAATTAGGAGAGCCCTTGCTCTCCTCCTCCTTGCTGCTGCCGCTCTTCCTTATTCTCCTCCTCCTCCTCCTCCTTCTCCTCCTCCTCCCTCCTCCCTCCTCCCTCCTCCCTCCACCCTCCTCCTCCCTCCTCCCTCCTCCATCCTCCCCCCCCCCCCCCTCCCCCCTCCTCCCTCTCCCTCCTCCTTCTCCCTCCTACCGCCTCCTTCATCCCTCCTCTCTACTCCCTCATCCCTCTCCTCCCTTCTCCGTCCTACCCCCTCCTCATTTTCTTCTCTCCCGTATACCTCCCTCAACTCCTCCTCCCTCATTACCCCATCCTCCCTCCTCCCTCCTCCCTCCTGCCGCCTGCATCCTTGCCTCCTTCGGCCCCTCCTTTCCTTCCGCCTCCCTCCTCCTTTCCTTCTCTCCACTCCATCCTCCGCCATCCTTCCTCCTTCCTCCCTCCTCTTTACCTCCTCCCTCCTCCCTCGCCTCCATCCCTCCTCTTCCTCCTCCCCTTCTCCCCCTCCTTCATACCTCCTCCTAAGTTCCTCCTCTTTCTATCTTCCTCCTCCGTCTCCTCCTCCCTCCTCCATTGTTTCTCCTCCCTCCTCCCTCCTCCCCCTCCCTCATCGCTCATCCCTCCTCCCCTTTCCCCCTGAAAGGCTCATCTGCTCATTCGTACTGAGCCGGGGGGACTCCGACGGTCTGTCATTCCTGGGCCTTCAGGCGAAAAGCATCTGTCTTGCAAAATGTTGGATCCGTCTTTTGTTATCCCACGTTTCTGACACGTCGCATTGCATAGAAATTCCTATCGCCTATGTATCCTCATCCTCGTCCTCCTCGCCCCTCTTGCGCCCCTTCGGCGGCCTCGTGCTCCGCCTCCTCCCTCCTGATCTGGTCTGGCCTGGTCCGGCACACTCCCGTGGGGCGCTCTCCGCGGATACCCTGCTTCTCCTCCTCGCCCTCGTCCTCCCTGTCGTCCTGCGCCCTCGTCCTGCGCCCTCCTCCCCTCCGCTCCTCCTCCTCCTCCTCCTCCTCCTCCTCCTCCTCCTCCTCCTCCTCCTCCTCCTCCTCCTCCTCCTCCTCCTCTCTCCCCCGGCGCGCCCCGCGGCCCCTCCCTGGCTCCGAGGCTCCTCCAGCCTGCTGGGCTCGGCGCCCTCGCGGGCGGTGCACCCCCTTCGGGGGAGGCCCTCCCTCCGGCTCCCAAGATCCGCGAGGTCTCCGCCAGGGGAGAGCCAAGGATGGAGACCGTCTCGGCCCACGTCTGCAGTGCTCGCGGGCGCGCCAGCGCTCAAGTGTGTCAGGACAGCGTCCGTTTAGATATGGGGGTCCCGACTCCCGACTCCCTCCGCCCCCCGAAGGTCGGAGGAACTCCCGAGCTCGCCGCCTCCTCCGCCACCTCTCCTCCTCCTCTTTCTCCTCCTCCTCCTCCGCCTTCTCTATTCCTCCGCCTCCTCCTCCTCCTCCTCCGCCTGCTCTCCTCCTCCTCCTCCTTCTCCTCCTCCATTCCTCCTCCTCCTCCTCCTCCTCCTCCTCCTCCTCCTCCTCGTTCTCCTCCTCCTCCTCTTCATCCCCCTCCTCTCTTTCACGTCCTCTTCCTCCTCCTGCTCCTGCTCCTACTTTTTCCTTCTCCTCCTCTCCACCTCCTCTTCGTCCTCCCCCTTCGACCTCCTCTCCACCTCCTCTTCCTCCTCCCCCTTCGACCTCCTCCTCCTCCTCCGCCTCCGCCTCCGCCTCCTTTCCTCTTCTTCGTCCTCGTCGTCGTCCTCCGGTCTGCTCCGCCTTCCTCTGCCTCCGTCGGCTTCCCTCCGCCTCCCTCCTCGTCCTCGTCCCCGCCCACCTCCTCATTCAGGGCGCTGGTGGGCGCCGCTGCGTCCTGCGGGTCGGGCGGGGCCACCGATGTACTCCCCGTCCCACACGACGAACGAGCCCGTGCTGTACTCCTTGGCGCCGCTGCCTGCGGGTCGGGGCCACGGCTGCTCCTTGATGCGTGCTGCCTCGTGGGGCACCCGGGCGAGCTGGTGGCACGACGGTGCAGAGGCAGAGGGCAAGACGAGAGGCGCTCCAGAGCCTTGTGTGCTGCGCGGTCTCGGACGGGCGCCCTGTGCCAGGCCGGTGCTCTGACCAGCCCTCGGTTGCCCGAGGTGACGCCCCGAGGGGGTCGAGGGGATTGGCCTCTCGCCCCCGACGGAGGGCGGCGGGAGGCTGGCAGGGGGAAGTATGGCCTCCATTTGCAGACATCGGCGCCGGGTCCCTCGAGACGGAAAGACCACGACGGAAGGCGTTTCGCTCCATGTTCGGCCTCTGGGGGCTCTTCCCCGGGCTCTGGGGCCGTCGGAAAACGACGAGTAGGACCGAGAGCTCTGGGGGCCGACGGTCTCAACAACAAAAAGCAACAAAACATGCCGTCGAGGGTCGATGCCACCGCGAGGCCGGCTCCGGCCCCGATGGGGAGGCAGCCAGGGGAGGGGCGTCCCAGAGGGAGGAGGGGGAGGAGGAGGAGGAGGAGGAGGAGGAGGAGGAGGAGGAGGAGGGAAGGAGGAGGAGGAGGAGGAGGAGGAGAGGATAAGGAGGAGAGGAGGAGGAGGAGGAGGAGGAGGGAGGAGGGAGGAGGGAGGAGGGAGGAGGAGGAGGGAGGAGGGGAGGGGAGGAGGGAGGAGGGAGGATGGGAGGGGATGGAGGAGGAGGAGGGAGGAGGGAGGAGGAGGAGGAGGAGGAGGAGGGAGGAGGAGGAGGAGGAGGAGGGAACGCGGAGGGAGGTGGAGGAGGTGGAGACCCCAACCAAGAGTCATCAACGATGTTGGAATCAACTCTCCCTCCAAGCTCCCTCTCATAGGCCCCCTACGACGGTTCATGCCTATTGAGGGAACTGCCTCGTTGGAAAACAAGAGTTTGGAGATCCTGAAGCGTGCCAACACACTGTTCTCGGGATTCAACGCCGCGTATCAACCTGGCTGCTGCGTCTTGACAATCCAGAGTCGTGCCCTAACGTCATTTTTGGGATTTAAGCACCGCGAACCAACATAACACTTGCACCCGCATAATCCTGAGTCCTTCCGAAACATCATTTTATGGTATGTTGCCTATGGGAATCCGTGGCGCCCTTGTAAAATTTCAAATGGAATGTGCGCGGCGCTGATGCGAGAACCACATGTTGGAACCGACCCGCCCTGAATCCGTGAAACTCTTGCACATGTTGAAATAGAATGTGCGCGGCGCTGAGGCGAAAACCACAATTTGAAAAGGAACCGCCCTCATCCCGTGAAACTCTTGCAAATGTTGAAAGCGTATGTGCGCGGCGCTAGGGCGAGACCCACATCAAAAAAAACGACCCGATCTCAATCCGTGAAGCTCTTTCATGTTTGTTTAAAGAATGCGCGCGGCGCCAAGGCGAAAACCACAATTTGAGAACGGCCCGCCATCAATCCGTGAAGCTCTCGCAAATGTTGAAAACGAATGTGCGCGGCGCTAAAACGAACGCCACATGTTTGAAAAAACGGCCCACCCTCCATCTGTGAAGCAGTTGCCGCTTTTCTCGCTTCAGAATCATAAGCGATGAGGATTTCTCAGGCGAAACGCCCGGCTCGCCATAAAACCTTGCCTCGAGGTGCGACAGGGATAAGTTTTCTATAAGGAAAAGGAACGGAGGAGGAGGAGGAGGAGGAGCAGGAGGAGGAGGAGGAGGAGGAGGAGGAGAAGGAGGAGGAGGAGGAGAAGGAGGAGGAGGAGGCGGCAGCTTGGAACATCATAAGCCTTGGCCCGGCCCGCGCAGGCAGGCACGGGCGCCCAGCGGATTGGCGCTTCTCTCCCCGCGGCGGGCAGCACTCGCGCCTGCCACCGCGGCCTCGGGGGGGGGTCCTGGCCTCGGCCACTGCTCGGTGGCAGCTCACGGGAGCCTCTCACACCAGCCTGTCGGCGCTTGCGAACCGACGCCAATCGACGCCAGCCGACGCCAGTCGACGCAAAGTCGAGGCCAAATCGACGCTAAAGCGTCGCAATCTCATCGGCTCCCAGACGCTAAACTCGACGCTAGCCGACGCTGGAGACGGACTCAGGATTAGGTCGGGCATGTCCCCCTACAGGCGACTTTTGAACGAAAGATGAAACATACACCAACAATACATAATCAAAAAGTAGTCGAAAAATCGTCCCCAAACAATTTCTCGAATAGCCTAGAATACTCCTCATGTAGAGGGACATGCCCAACTCAAACAGAGGAAGGTATGCAAGGCTCCCATGATTTGCGACCGAACACCTGGGAGCCTCGAGCAAGTATTGACCCGGGACAAGACAGAACCCACCGCGTGCAGAGACGTGTCGCCGGATGCCCAGCAGGAAGGGTCCCCGAAGAGAGGCGTCCTGCACGTTTTGGCGGCGAGCCGTACGTCGGGCACGTCCTTCTGCAGGAGGACTATTCAAAAATAGTCGTTATCGTTTTTCTTCTTTCGTTTTTGTTTGCGTTTCATATAGGAAAAGCAAGGGGAACGATTTATCTACAAGACTGTGACTATCTGTAGAAACTTTCTGCTATGTTCTACTTTTGCCCCCCGAGATCCGCCTGTAGGAGGACATTGAGGCGAGCCCAAATCGGGCGTTGGCAGAACTGGGTTTACTGGAACCTGGTTTGGTGATTTGTACCGGGGGGCGCCCCCCCCGCCCCATTTCCGCTCACCGGCACTGCCGCCACCCCAACAACACACCAGCTATGGCAAACCTAGTTTAATGATCCTGGCCAGTTCGAAGGCTCTGGGGCCCCACCACTAACCGGGTCCCCTTACCTGGGGTCCTGGCCATACTCCAGATTTCGTAATAAAGGGAGGGGGGGTCTCACTACGGGGGGGGGTCTCTTCCAGGCTATCTTGGAGGGCCTGGGGGGCTCTGGGGACGACGTTTTGGAGGGCTCTCCCACGGGGGAGGGCTGAAATGGCTTGTCTTGGAGGGCCCAGACCCCCCTCCCTTCTCTCACGAACTCTGGAGCACCCGACTGCCAGGGGGGGGGGAAGGAGTCCATCAGGGGGCGGGCCTGCCCTCCGCGGGGCTCGGCAGGCCGGGCCCCGCAGGCTCCTCGGGAGGCCGGAGGGCTGCTCGGGAGGCCCCACCGCCTTCCAGAGCCGAGGGCCTCCTGCCGCTCGCGGCTCGGGGCCCCGCAGACCCGGACACGCTCGAGGGGCAGCGAGTACTCCAGAGTTCGTGAGAAAAGGGAGGGGGTCTGGACCCTCCAAGACAAGCCATTTCAGACCTCCCCCGTGGGAGAGCCCTCCAAAACATCGTCCCCAGACCCCCCCGGCCCACCAAGATAGCCTGGAAGAGACCCCCCCCCGAAATGAGACCCCCCTCCCTTTATTACGAAATCTGGAGTATCGCTGCCCCTCACGCGTGTCATCGCTGCCCTCAGGCGTGTCACAGCGTGGCAACGAGTCTCGTTGCCTCCCTGTGCCTATCCCCCCCTGTCATGGGGGGGCATGGGCACAGGGGGGGATGCATCGACCTGGAGTCGGCGATACATCGCCGATAGATCGGCGTTGGGCTCCCGATCGTGAATCCGAACCTTCCCGGGCGGGGTGGTGCTATCGGGTCCCTATCGGCGATCAATGGATGTTTGGGGATCGATGCATCCCCCCCTATGCCGATTCCCTCCCTATCGTTGCCCCTGAACGCTAGACCTGGACACCCAACCTCCCTCGAAGCCAGTTTTTTCAGACGGCGGCGCGAACATCAGGTCGGGCATGTCCCCCTACAGGCGGATTTTGGAGGAACAGGTTTGTTAAAGGCAAAACATCTTCAACAAATGCCCCACAACAGCCGCAAAATCGTCCCCAGACTATTAATATTCCTTCTGTAGAGGGACACGCCCGACTTAACGCTAGACCAACCTCCCTCGAAACCAATGTGTCCAGACTGCGGAACGAAAATCAGGTCGGGCAGGTCCCCCTACAGGCGGCTTTGGAGGAAAAATAAGAAGCAGGCAACACATATTCAGAGATTATCAAGAATAGTCAGAAAATTGTTCCAGACTATTTTGTGACCATTTTCGAATATTCTTCCTGTCGAGGGACACGCCCGACTTAACGCTAGGCCCGGACACCCAACATCTCTCGAAATCAGTTGTTCCAGACGGCGGCACGAACTAAATACTGCAATGCAACATGTCAAGAATAAGCCCAGACGCAGGCCCTAAAAGCCTGCAAGACTCTCCTAAACCTGGACACAAACCCGAATCCTGCAAAGCAGCAAACAAAACATGCACGTGTGAAAAAATATGACTTTGCAAGAAAGGGTGTCGTTTCCTTGATTTTCCGTGTCCTGGTTTATCTGTGTCCTGGTCTCCAAGGGTCTGAGCGTCTCCCCTGGGCGCGCCGCCGGATTTGGTTTCGCCGTCTTTGGGCTTCTGGGCTTCTTCCAGCTCCCGAGTAGCGCATGCACAGGCGGCGAGCGATGAGGCACCACTGTGCTATATCCACCACCTTCTGGTCTATGCTGGCCAAGCGCTGGGTGGGCCACGGGCAGTATCCGACGAGACTACCGCACAGGAAGGACTGCAAACGAGGGGCGAGCATGTGCTTGCGATTCGCACTCCGCAGAAGCGCCGCTGTATGCACACCAAGGGAGATACGCTAGAAGCGGCAAGGCAGAGAACGAGACCATGACAGCGCCGACTAAACCCCGAATGCAGCATCACGAAGCCCGATGCATCGTCTACATGTCGTTCCGCTGCGGGCGGACGCTGCACAGCTGGACCCCAGCAACGAAGGGCAAAGAAGGCACGTCGGTCGGAAGAAGTGGGTAAACACATGGAGTAGGAGGGAGTATGATGTAGATTGGGCTCTGGCCCTCCCAGACGATAACACCACACGGCAGAGGCACGTCGAATCTTGCAGTATGAAGGCACTTGAAGTGGATTGGGATCTGAGAATCCACCAAAACCTACTTTCAGCGATCGGCGCGGAGGCGGAGGCGGAGGCGGAGGCGGAGGAGGAGGAGGAGGAGGAGGAGGAGGAGGAGGAGGAGGAGGAGGAGGAGGGAGGAGGAAGGAGGAAGTAGGAGGAGGAGGAGGTGTGCAAACAACGCCGATACAGGGTGTGGCGCGAAGCTCGTGAAGAGCGCCACGCGTCGGGCCACGGAGCGGCTGGCCTCCCTCGCCCGGACGATGCCCTCCCCGCGCGCCACCGTGGCCCCACGACGACGGCGGCCTGTGAGCATACCCTCAGGTCGGGCATGTCCTCCTACAGGAGGATTTGGGACGAAATATGAAAAATATGCACTCCGACTTAAGCATATCTTCCGCATGCGCTGGGGGTTCTTGTGGCCATTCTTCTTGGAGGGGGGCGGAAACAAGCGTCTGGTCTGGACCGCATGCGCCCTCCTGATCAAGACACGACTCGCGGGTCAAACTCAAGCCGAGGGAACACACATGCCACACTTTGGGGGCAGCCCTCGGGACAATCGGGACAGGAGCCCGACCCCAGCTTTGGTGGGGCCAAGGGAGGCTCTGCCCCCGGAGCGCGCCAGGACCATGACAGAAGGACAGAGAGCTGAGGAGTCAACCCTTACTGCCCGCACATCCCGGAGGGCGGGCGCACAGGAGCCAGGCTGGGATCGGCGTGCGGGCATTGCAGCAGACCGCTCTCAACAGTCGAGACGTCGCGCCTCTGGTCTCCATGGCATGCTGCACGGGTGCGTCCTCCCCCATCGGCGCACGACGGCGGTTCAACGGCTCGTCCTCGTCGAGTGCATCCTCCGCGCTGGAGTTGCCATTGAAGTCTACGTGATGGCAAATCCACTCGGGCACGCCGACGTCACGCATCGCTGCTTTCAGAAAGTCCTCGACCATGTCCACTATCATGTTGGAGACCGTCGAAATCCAGAGCCCGAGCCTCGCAGCGAGGCCGGTGAACGACAGGCAGGCTGCCTCGCAACAGTCAGGGATGACTCTCTTCAGTATGTCCACTGCTGCATCCACACCCTCCTGCAGAAGAACTTATTCACTGCATGAAAGAATAAACTCTCGGAGGTCCGCGCGGAGTTCTTGGATCGGCGATGGAGCTCGGGAGGCGCTGGAGGCGCAGCCAGAGGGTCCCAAGTGTCGATCCAAGAACTCCGCGCGGACCTCCGAAAGTTGATGTTTCTGCCGTTTATTATCGTTTGGTCCTTGCAAGCTCGGAGTATCCAACTGGCGACTTTGTAGAGGCATTTCAGAGCCGCACCGACCATGTCGGCACCTTCCTTGAGATGCTCGACGACATCCTGGCAGAAGTCGTGGATCTTGCCTCGGAAGCTCAGGATCGTATCGGTGCACGCCTCCTTCGCTGCACTGTCGAGGTCCCGCGGCACGGCGGCGTCGAGCGTCTGGAAGAAAGGGATGAAGTTGGACGCCTCCTCGATCACCAGGTCCCCAGCCTTGGGCGCTATGTCGTCCAGAGTGTTGTCTGACACCTCTACGAACTTTTCACTCAGCCCCATGGCATCGACAACTGCGTCCCTGACGTCATCGACTGCATCAACGACGGCCTCGACGACGTCCTCCGCCTTGTCCCGAGCGGCATCGATTCCATTCTTCAGGAGTGGGAGATACATTGGGGCTGTACGAATGGAAAATGCTGCGATGCGACAAGACTGAACCACAATTTTCCGGAACCACCGTTGAATCGGGAAGCCAGATCGAAACCCTGGGTGAAGGAGCGCGCAAACATTATCCTACAGTGTCTCTGAACTGCTGACTCGCCTCGTATCAGTCACCGTGCCGTATGCACTCCGTGAAGTGTACTCAGGTGCCTTCGAGTCCTCCGTGCTGAGAAGGGCACGCGGAGGGAGGGCTCTGGAAGGGAGGCGCGGGGCATGGGTGGGGCAGGAAGGAGAAATGGGGGACGAGCGTAGAGGGAGAAGATGGCGGGGGAATCGCTAGAACAGGGAGGACGGATGGGGGGAGGAGGGGTATCAGTGAGGTGGAGGCACGCGTGAGGAAGGGAGATGGGGAGAAGGCTAGGGGGGAGGGGGCAGGGGGGGACAAGGACGGGGAGCGTACGGGATGGGAGCTGAGGGGGGGATGGGAGCTGAGGGGGGGATGGGCCTGAGATGGAATGTGGATCGGGGGGGGGGCGCACGAATCCATCCCCTCGCGAGGACGAGGGAGGAATGGGAGAACGAACAATTGAGAGCATTGCTCTCCCTTGTTCGTTCTCCCATTGCTCTCCCTTGTTCGGTAATCTGCACCACTGGGGCCCTGGTTCTGCGGCCGCACGCATTTGCAGCCCCCCAGGGCAGTCCAAGAGAGCAACAGGAAGAGGTGAAGCGAATCGCAGAAGATGGGAAGATGATGATGCAATTGGTTCCTGCCGGCCCCAGGTCGCAAAGCACCTCTGGCAGTCTGGAGGGGCACAGCTCGCAGCCCACACGTGGAAAATGAATCGTCCTACGGGGATCCTAGACAGGCTGAGCTGTATCGCCCAGGATCTGGCAAAACAAGAAACGGCAGCACGGTGCACCTTTGGAGGCGCCGCATCGTGCGGCCCCCGCCTTGGCGGGCCGCAGCCAGGGCAGCACCAGACAGGCCAGGCCCCGGCAGCGCAGCCGCAGTCGGCTGAAGAGTAAGCTAGGGTGAATGCCCCCTCCTCCCCTGAGCGTAGGGGGCCCCATGCGAACCCTACCCCTACCCCCCACGATTTCTGAGGGGGAGGGTGGGGTTCACTTCGCTCGGGAGCTCCCGAATGAAGTGAACCCCGTCCTCCCACTCAGAAATCGTGGGGGGTAGGGGTAGGCTTCGCATGTGGCCCCCTATGAGCGGCAACGATAGGGGGGGGGACTGCCACAGGGGGGGATGCATGGACCCGGAATCGGCGATGCATCGCCGATAGATCGGCGACAGGCCCCCTTGTAGTGAGTCCGCACCTTCCCAGGCGGGTTGGGGCCATGGGGCCCCTATCGGCAATCAATGGGCGATTGGGGGTCAATGCATCCCCCCCTATGCCTGTCCCCCCCTGTCGGTGCCCCTGATCCTCCCCATCCTCGCAACACCGCGCACCACAGCCACCTCTCCGCGTCGCGCGACCGGCGCCACAAGCTCTACCTCTCGATCTTCGAGTTGTTGCAACAGACGGAGGCGTCCAGCGTGGTCTTCTCGGTGCCATCGGCGGCCCGGACGAAACCCTTCTCCAGCACGCCGTCGAGCACGGCGGTGTCCTGCACCACAATCTTGGACTGGCTGAGGGAACCGATGTCTTTTCCAGAGGCCTTCATCTTCTCCACCTGCTCCTTCGGGGATGCCAAAATGTACCGATACCGCTGCTCCCTGGACCTCTCCTGGGGTGCGCTCTGACCAAAATTTCGAGGCGAATCCAGCGGTGGCGATGAGGGCCTCCCGGGAGGCCCAAGAAGGCAAAAAGGGCGAATGGTAGAGGTATGGGTACCATTTCCTCCTCTGATCCTTGATCCAGAAGTATGTTGTCTTGATGCCCACCGCGAGGGGAGTCGACGCCTCCCAGCCGATCTTCTCCCTGATCAGCGTGTTGTCCGAGTTCCTGCCGCGGACGCCCTGCGGCCCAGGGATGTGCTTGATGGGCAGATCCTATTCGGTGGCTGAATCGGCACCACGTCGCCGCGAATCGACGCTGACCGACGCGACATCGGCGCTATGTCATCGACTCCCAGACGCTAATCGACGCAAGTCGGCGCTAAGACCATCATCAACATGGTATACCAGGCTCCCGTGATTTGCTACCGAAGTCCTTGCTCTCGTAGGACATGACGAGCTTCGCGAAGTCGTTCATGCTGATCATCTCCTCCGTTCCGAGGTTCAGAGGAACGTCGCAGTCGGACATCATGATCCGGATCACGCCCTCCACGCAGTCCTCGACGAAAACAAAACTCCTCGTCTGGATGCCGTCACCCCACATCTCGAACTCGACGGTGCTCGTGATCGCCTTCCGGCAGAAGGCGGCCGGCGCCTTCTCTCGGCCGCCCTGCCAGGTGCCGTTCGGGCCGTAGATGTTGTGGAACCTCGCGATGCGCGCTGCGATGCCGAAGTCCTTGCCGTACGTCAGGGCCATCTCCTCAGCGTACAGCTTCTCGAGCCCGTATGAGTCCTGAGGCTTGGCAGGCCACGCGTACTCCTCCTTGAGCTTCGGATCAGTCACGTCAAGCTGCCTGTCCTCGTTGTACACGCAAGCGGTGGATGAGTAGAAGAAGCGTTTTGCTCCATTGACGCGGGCCGACTCCAGGCAATTGAAACTCACCATGGTGTTATTATATCCGCCACCATGCCTTCGGCACGTAGTGGAGCGCTCGAAGGCTCATGCTGCTCTGCGAGGTAGAGGGCTTGCGGCTCTTAAGGACCCAGAC
>CAUYUJ010019740.1:162500-172315 GCA_963575745.1 Prorocentrum cordatum
TTTTGTTCGCGCCACCGCTCGCTTCTGGGCTTGCTTTTGGGAGCCTCGGCGTTAAGTTGTTTGTTCTTAAACGTTACCGCTCGCCTCAAGAGCCAAGGTGGGAAGGGTTGTTTGCGTCACCGTTCGCTCATGGGAATCTGGAAATTGAGAGCTGTTTGCGTCACCGCTCGCTCTTGGGAGCCTTAGCGTTAAGGGCCTTCTGCGCAATTGCTCGCTCTTGGGACCCCTGGTGCTCAAGGCTTTGCTTCGCGTGTAAGCGTGGCGTTCCTTGGGCCGTCCAGGGGAGGTCCTCATGGGGGGTCGGGGAAACCCTTGGGCTCTCTGGGGCAATTGCAATTGTACGGCCCTCGTGGGCCGTCTTGAAGGCACGGCCCGTCTTGGGCCCCCTTGGGGCCCCCGTCGGCGTTCTTGGCGGCCTCCTGCGGCATTCTGGGGGGTCTTTTGGGGCCCTCTTCGGCCCTCTTGGGCCCCTCTTGAGCCGTCATGGGGCGTTTTTTGGCCGTCCTGGGGCCCTCTGGGGCCGTTTCGTGGCGCTATCGGGGGCCTCCCGGCCCGTTTCGGGGCAAGTTCGGACGGCCCAAGCAATGGCCCAAGGGTCTCCCAAGAGGGCCCACCAGACGCGAATTGATCCCGAACCAAAACAAGTTTCATTGTTTCTGGTTCGCGGTGCCTTTTCGGGTCCTGATCGGCCAAAGGCGGCTCTAAGGGCCTCCGACATTGCCCCAAGATGGCGCGGCCCGAAGAAGCCCCAGGACTGCAACAGAGAGCCCCCCGAGGGAGGAGGAGGAGGAGGAGGAGGAGGAGGAGGAGGAGGAGGAGGAAAAGGAGGAGGAGGAGGAGGAGGAGGAGGAGGAGAAGCCGAAGGAGGAAGAAGAGGAGGAGGCGGAGGAGGAGGAGGGGCAAACGTCCACTGGAGGGGACGGTCAGTTGTCTACGTTCGCCCGCGCACCGCCCACTAGGCATGAGGGGGGCCTCAGGGCGCGACGCGAAGCGGCCGCGGCCGCGGCGTTCTTCTTGAACTGGTCAGAATTCGGAGTGACCGCGGCCCTGATCTCGTTGATTGAAACTGGGTCGGAGGCCACCGCGTTCTGGATGCGGGAAAATTTGTATGCCTTGGGCGACACCGCCAGGCGCGTGATGGCGCGGCGAATGTCGTTCCCGCCGGCTTGGATCTCGCCGTTGAGGCCCATGCGGGCCAAGATGTCGGCAGAGACTATGCCGTGAGGCTGGCAGACGTGCGACCACATTCTCGGACATGTGAGGTAGTGCGAAATGTCGTCGATGTTGCGCTTGAAGCGGCTCTCGCTGATGGGGCAGCCGGGCAGGCAGTCGTACATGCGCGGGTCCGCGTGCATTCGGTAGCTGGTCGTCCATGCGCCCGCGAGCGACTTGAGAGCAGGCCATAGCTTCGACGGGGGTGCACGTGCAAGATGAGCTCGGTGAGTTGGCCATGCTGATAAAAAAGAAAAGCAGACCACTCAGAGATGCAAATCATGTCGGTCTGCGACGGCACGCTTACCCCCCCCCACCCCCCCCACCCCACGCGCGGCATCGCCAGGCAGCCATCGATCTTCATCTCGCGCAGGGCCTTCAGAAGCCAGCCAAAGGCGGCGGGCCCGGCGTTCAGCAGCATCTTCTTCCCGTAATCGCTGCGCTGCCACTGCATGGTGGGCCATGGAAACGATCGCAAGGCGACGGCTCCGACTGAGTGCCGACCTGTGCCAGTTGGCTTCGCAGATCTCGGCAGCAATGTCACGGCGCCTCCCAGTGTGAGCTGCGAACGAAGTCGTCGGCGCATAAGATGGCATCGAACTGCGGGCTACGGAGCACGGCTTTGAGATGGGGAACGCCCCACTCCATCTAGTTACGGTCGCTGTCGTAGCTTGAGCCCCGCTGCGCCGCCCGCGCCTCAGCGCGCTCGCTCATGTAACCGAGTGCGGCGTTGCGCGAGGGCGTTGCTGCCAGGGAGGGTGGATATTGCTCGGCATCTCGCGGTTGCGCAGAGGGTCGAACACGACGAAGGAGGCCCGGCAAGGGAAATCTGGACTTCATGCGCTTGGGGAGCAGGTGTGCTTGTTGAGGCGGTCTGGGTTTCCTGTGCCCCCCTTTACCTTGGGTCTTGCCGCGGCCCTGGGCCATGCCGCGGCCTCGTGCCCGGGGGGCAGGATTGGTCACGTCGCATCCATGCAGCACCAGCGGCAGCACCATGTCGATGAGCAGAGAACAAGGCGTTGGATGCGCGCTCAGTCGTACCCAACGAGCGCTTGATCATCATGGGGGGGGGGGCGCCTTAGCACGTCGGGAACATCTTGTTGGAGGCAATCATGTTGAAGCGCTGGGCGATGGAGAGCTTGTCCCCCCAGCAAGAGGCGCGCCAGGCACCCTCGACAACTTGACGCAGCGGGAGTTGCCCCCCGATGTTCACGCAGCAGGCTTGGCCGCGACTTGATCGTCTCTGTCGCTGTCCTCTACGTCGTAGCAGACAGCAGGGCTCCGAAGCCTTCTGGCATTTCCGCACCCGCCCAGCAGTCGACGGATCATGCGCCCATCTTAGAGAAGCTGGGGGGTCGCTGTCTTTGAGCGCAGCCAGGATGATGTCCCCTTTGTCAGCGCAGGCGCTGATGAGGCCGCGACCGATGCATTCGAGCTCGTATTTGGTGCCGCGGATGGCTGGGTCGCAAGTGCGCGCCCACGGAGTGCCACTCAATGGGCGCCCTTGTGCAACGCCAGAGGCGGCGATGAGCAGAGGGCGCCGGGATGCGCCCTTCTCTAGGACGGCAATGCGCAGGTCGCAGCAGGCCTTCAGCAGCGAGAGAAAGGGGCCAAGGCCAGTCGTGGAGCAGGCTCGGGACGGCGGCTACGATGTTCACGCTCGCGAAGCATGGCACGAGAGCCTCTGCGTCAACGGGGGCGCTGAGCTTCCCGGAGACAGAGCCGACGAGAACAATGTTGTTCAGGAGCTGCCCACTATTGACGATGCCCTATTGCTCCTCTGTCGTCCTGGCTGCAACGCGATGCAATTTGCGATCCGTCGCGGAAGCGATCAGCGTGACGTCGCCGTGCTTCGTGGCGTCCGGGCGGAGGCAGCCGGGGCCCGTGGTGCACTCGAAATTGCCGAGAGGCTCGTCCCCCTCTGGCAGCACGGCCAGCAACAAGTAGTTGATGTCGAATGGACTAGGGCCGCCTCCCGCCATGGTAAGCGTGAGATCGCGAAGGGCGTCGATGCTGCCTGGTGAGAAAAGCCATGCGCGGTAGAGTGGCCCATGAGGTCCAGGGGCAGAGCCGCCTGCCAGTCGCGCAGCAGCGAAGATCCCCTGGCTGTCTGGGAGGAGGCAGTTGGGTGAGCGCATGTTGTGGGAACGCTCTGTCAAGGCATTGCTGCATGTCCCGGGCTTTGACTGCCTCGGCGGAGAAAACGTGGCCCCAGTGGGACTTGATGGCGCTGTGCGTGGCCATTGGGGTGGAGATCGCTTGGTAATTGGCTCCTCTGGAAATGCGACTGCTAGGTAAAACGAAACGCTTGGCAAATCGCTTCCACAGTTCTCCTCGTTGATCAGCGCGACGTGAGCGCTGCCTCCACTGGTCGCCAAGCCAACGGTCATGCTCTCGATGCGCAGCCCTGGAGCGCGCGTCAGCATCGAGACGGCGGCGATCGGCGATGGCCAAGTGGGTCGAGTCAACCGCGCTGGCGAAAACTGCGGAGTCGACGAGGCAGATCTGATTGCTGTCCATGCGCAAGTGCTTCGCGTCCGCGGTGGCGTCGGAGGCGAGTATCATGGCGAGCTTCCTGTCCTTGTGGCATGCTGCCCTGGCGACGCCGCTGCGCGGCGTCATGGCGCGCGCATCGCAACAGATGATGGGGCCGTCGTCCTTGAGCTCAGACGCCTGGATCGCGGCGAGGGCGTTGCGAGCTCTTTGCGCCGCCAGAGTCATGATATGCTTCGTTGCGCGCCACTTCGAGATCGGGTCGAGGATGCAAGCGTCGAGTCTCGGCAGTAGGACGCTGCGAACGAGGTCGAAGGCAAAGACGCATAACTTTGCGATCGCTAGCAGGGGCCCCAGCGCTTCCCAGCGGGCGGCAGTCCACTGTCACGCGCGTCACCAGGCGGGAGACGTTGAATGCTGCTGTGGATAAGACGCGGCGGTCAAGCGTGGCTTCGATCATCTTGGCCGAGCACCGGTGGGTGGTGGACTTGGTGGAGAGAGACCTCGATCATGGTCGAGACGATCTACTTTCGGAATGCAGGTTGATATTGGTATATTGCGCCTGTAGCGGAGTCGACAGGCCGCAGCAGGCCCTTTGGCGGTAGCTCAGATATTTTGAAGCCGCCGAAGAGAATCAGATCGCGCGTGCCAGGGTTGTCGGCCACGCGCCGCTGGGCAGGGCCCCCGGCGTCATTGAAAAGACGGCGGCCATGAGGCGAAAGCTCGTGGCTGTGGACGTTGAAGATGGTGGTCTCGCGCCTCAGCGCACCGTCCATAACGTGAGGTTCTGCGATGCGTCAATGAACGATGGGCCAAAAGTTACAACGAGGCCGTTGGTCACCAGGAAGACCGAGCTCGCGCTTGCCGCGCGGAACAAGGACGGCGACACCACCCGCGTTCTCCGAGTTCCCGCTGCAACCCGAATGAAACACGATGTAAGGGCACGGAGTGGGACGGGCGAAAAATGAGAGGAATTGCCGCGGGCCTCGTGCAGCGCGACGACGGCACGCTATCTCATGTAAGGCAGTAAGACATCGCGCTTGATGGATCGACGGGAGGATGACGTCCCCATCAGCGCCTGGGCGTTCCATGAGACGATGTGGAGGCCGCCCGGCTGAGGCTTGACTAACCACAGCGAGCATCTTGCGCTAAAGCCACTGCGCCTCGGACGCTGGGTCCTAGAATGCCGCGGCGAGCTCAGCGACGATGGGGTCATGCTCATCTGCTGGAATGCCAGAAAGAACAGCATCGTCAGACCAACGAACCTTAGTAGCGGCATCCGGAGTAGCTCCAACGGTGCTCTGCAAGATGTGTGAGCCGTTGACGGACAAGTATCCGAATGCGCGGTGGATCTTGCTATCGATATCAATGTGCTTGGCTGCGATGATTCTGCTGTACTTTTTGAACTGAACTTCCGGTCGAAGCACCCTGCGAGATTTGTTCGGCTGAAGCGTAGAGAGTAACCTGTCCAGCCGTACTTGCGATCTGAAGTTGCCTCCATTCTCGCCCATATCGGTGGGCTCTATGAAGGGCGCTAGCACGAAGAAAAACAAGTATATCACCCCCTGTGGACGGAAAGACATGCTTGCAGCAAGTCGCTGGAGTTGAGGAGAATTGCGTTGATGTAGACGTCCGCGGCGGTGAATCAGGGGGCGAGCGCGTTCTTGACGGCCCCCGTGTCGAACTCGGCAGGAGATCCGCACCAACATGTAGCAGCATGCGGGGCTCGATCCCCGTTGCCAAGCGCGTCGAGGTCGATGGACGGGTGCAGGGCTTCAGGATTGACGAAAGGACTTCCTGATTTCGTCGGCGCTGGCTTGAAATTCAGGATTGAGACGTTCGGCTTTGTCGGCCCGGGACTTGAACTGAGTGTTCACGTTCGGCAGATTCTTGTCTGTCGCAGAGGGTATCCGTGGTGCGGGTAATGGTCGCGATGAATTCGGCTTGGGTGTCAGCAGATATTTGTCTAGATGTGGCTTCGAAACCGGCGACGATTTTGTCGATTTGCGCTTGAAGTAGATATTGTAGTTCTTGTCGTTGATGGGCAGGAGCGGTCGCGGCGAGAAGTTTTTGCTCACCAGCCGCCCATGGATCTTCGGATGGAAGCTCTTTGCCAACACCTTTTTCGCCAATGCCTGGGCCACACCACCCGGAGATCTCATTCTGCAGCCTCGCCCGCTGGTAAGAGGTGGCCCGCGTCAGCCACAGCAGAACGCGCGTTGTATCTGGCGATTGCGGCGGCAGCACAAAATATGAAGCTCAACGCTGCGGGCGCAGCGAGGGCGAGGGCGGGCAAGCGGGGTCCTTGCTGGCCATGGACCAAGGGTATCCGTGCCCTGCCACGGGGAAAAACCATCTTGAGCCAAAATGGGTACGGGGAGGAGGAGGACGAGAAGGAGGACAAGGAGGAAGAGGAGGAGGCGGGGGAGGAGACCAACATGCTCCCAAGAGGATCCGCACGACGGCCCGAGGAAGCAAAGTGCATGAATTTCCATGTGTGGCTTCATAGTGTTGGGGGTCTTCCTCGCCCTCTCGAGCTCGGATCGGTCGCCGACGGCTCTACGGGACGACTGCCGATTTCGTAACCTCCCCGTTCCGGGGACATCAAAAGGGACCAGCACCGCTATCCCCCGCACCTCTCCCGTGGTGGCGACGAGGGCCTCCCAGGAGGCTCGAAACTGGGAAACCAAGGGGGGGGTCGAGGATCTGCTGACCTGGGTCAATCCAGACCCAGGTCAGTCAGGCGTTGGAGGATCTGCAAGATCCTGCAGGATCCTGCAGGATTTTGCACCCAAATCCGGGCCAGTGCGACCCTGGCCCTGCAGGATCATGCCAGATCCGGCGCTCTTGCTGACCCCTGTTTGCATTGACCCCCGTCTCTCGAGCCCCGAAGGGGTAGCGGTATGGGCACTCCGGATTTCACCATACAAAGGGTGTTGACAGATTTGAAAGGGGGTCTGACTTGAGCAGCCTTGGAGAGTTCCAGGGGGGTCTGGGTGAAAGGCCGCTCGCTCATAGCTGGCCTGGGAAGGGGGGGGGTCTTAAATTGCCCGTCTGGGAGGGTTGTGGCCCCCTCCCTCTTCTTCCAATGATGGGCCGATTTTCCACCACCGCTACCATATGTGGGAGAGGGAGGACGAGGAGGAGGAGGAGGCGGAGGAGGACCTCCACGTCTCCGCCCTTCTCCCTCGTCCTCCCTATGACAGCGGTGATGGAGAATCGACCCATCATACAAAATCGGGTGTACCCTTAGGTCGGGCATGCCCCCCCCTACAGGCGTAGTTTGGACGAGGGGGGAAAAGTACGAAAAACGACTCCTCAAACATAGTCAACAGCATGAGAGAGAGAGAGAGAAAAGTCGTCCCCCAGACTAGTTCTTGACCATGTCTGAAGAGTCCTCCTTTGGTATTGGACACGCCAGACTGGTACGTACCCTCTCCTCCCCTGACTCGCGTCCGACCCGAGCCCGGACCTCCAGCTCCCCGGGGCTCCGCCGGCCGCGCGGCGCGCTCCGCCCTCGGGAGGGGCTCTCGGCCCGCTGCCCGGTCGCGACGCCCCGGCCGTCCTCTCCCCGGCCTTGGATCGGGCTCGGGGGGCAGCGGTCGGGGCGGTGGCAGCTCACAGGAGCTTCCCATACCTGTGCATGCCATGGCAGTGGACGCCCTGACGCTCCTGGCGTTGGATTGCACATGTGCTGTACACGGTGGAGGCATCTCCCAGAAATGTTCAAGACATGTGTCTTACATGTGTAAGACATGTTTAAGCCACGTCTTAGACATCTGGAAATTAGTTGGCAACATGCTTCCTCTCCGTTGATCGTCGTCCGCAATCCCATCCCATCTTGTCGGCTCTTGCGAGTCGACGCTCGACGACGCTAAATCGACGCTAGTCGACGCTACATCGACGCCAGCAGACGCTGACCCACGCTAAATCGGCGCCGTCTCACGACTCCCAGACGCCAATCGACGCAAAAGACGGAATCAAGAGGACATACGAGCCTCCCATGATTTGCCACCGAAGGGGGGGGACACAATGACTGTTTCCCAAGACTCAACGCGTGTGCGGTGCAGAATGCGTGCTTCTTAGACGGCCCTCTCTGGGGCCTCTGAGGCAAATGGCTGCGGAAGTGGGGAAACGCTGCGTGCTGCGCGCGCAACTGCCTTGCCAGAACTGGAATGCAGGCCGATCTTCACATGCTGCTCGAATTGATCACTCGATGCTCAGGGGCGGCACACATCTCGGAAGCTGGGCGAGGGCTGGCAAATCCGTGGCTGCTAAAACGGTATTCCCGGAAGAAAAAAACAAATCCCGGGAATGAAACTCGACGCACTAGATGATAAACGGGCTGCTTCCCGGAAGAAAAAAAACAACTTTCCGGAGCTCCGTTTCTCGCCCAGCTTCTGAACACCAGCATGGAATCGGCGATGGAGCCTGTCCCCCTACGGGGGGATTTTCGACGAAAAATGAAAAATACCCCAAAATAATCCAAACAATAGTCTGAGGACTATTTGTTCAGTATTGTTTGACCTCTTGGGTGCATTCTTGGGGCATTTCTTATCTTTCGTCGAAAGTCCCCCTGTAGGGGGACACGCCCGACACAGCGGAAGGCCCCCGGAGCACGAGGCCGCCGCACGCTCCCCGGGCAGGTCGGGGCGAGCGACCCCTCGCCGACGATGTACGGGCGATGGGGGGTCCGTGCGCCCCCGCCCGAGCCGCTCCCCCGCCCCCCCCGTGTCGTTGCGGGCGCCATGACAGTGGACACCCCGACCAGGCCCAGCAATACATGAAAGCGCTGTCTAAGATGTTTGAAGCATGTTCGGAACATGTCTGAGCCACAAGCTGTTGTAAGTACTCGAGACATGTCTAAAACATGTTTTGCACATGTGGGGATTGCTCGGCGACATGCTTCCTATCCAGTGATCGTCGTCCACAGCCCTATCGTTGCCACAGAGGGTTAACCTGGCCGATGGGACTCCCATCCAGCTGCAGTCGCTGGAGCACGCTGGGTCAAGAGAGCGTCCAGAAACGTCGGGGGAGTAGCATCTGGAGTGTGTAGAAGCACAAGCCCCATAACAATGGACACTCTCAAATCCGATCATTGAATTAACAAATGTGCTGAAGGTGCTTGAAACATTTCAAAAGAATGATTAACACATGTGTTCTACATGTTTAAGACATGTTCCAACATGCTTTCGACATCTGGGAATTATTTGGCAAGATGCTTCCTCTCCATTGAGCGTCGTCCACAACACATGGCTTGAGGGATCGCTTCGCTTCGCCTGCATGCTGGCCCTCCCTGCGCGATGCTGCGACGAAGGACGCGAGGAGCTGAGCGAGTCCCAACACGAACTACTGCGACGTGCGTGTAGAAACCCAAGGTGAAACCACGAGAATCAATCCGCCGTGCCCTCCTCGCAAGAGAGCCCAAAATCAGATCGAAAAGTCGGATCGGCGATCGAAATCGATTGGATCGGCAGAAATCGGCGGCCGAGTCGGGAGAAGTCGAATCGGCGGTAGGTCTCCATTGCAAAAGCGGAGTCCCAATCGGGATCCGAAGCTGGATAAGATCGGAATCGCGGAAGCCGTCGACATCGAACCGAACCGACCCGGAGGACTCGAAGCGAGCTCTCCCTTTGCACTGAGGACCCGCTTCCCCCATGGCGACCATCCCCCTCCTCAGCCTCCCTCCTGGCCCCTCGCGGGCAGGAAAACCCAGAATCGAATCGAGACGTCGAATCGGCAATCGAAATTCATCGTCTCGGCGGATGTCGGCAGCCAAGTCGGGAGGAGTCGAATCGGCTGAAAAATCGACAGAGCAGTAATGCCTCACTGCGAAATCGGAACCAACATCTGAGTCCCAAAACGAATCGCATCGGAATCGGAAGCCATCGAAACACCGAATCGAATTGAACCGGAGGAGTCGAAAAACGAGCCCAGCGCGTGGCCTGCACCCCCCCTCCCCGCGTGGCCCGCGAGAGCAGGAGGAGGAGAAGGGGGAGGAGGAGGAGGAGGAGGAGGAGGAGGAGGAGGAGGAGGAGGAGGAGGAGGAGGAGGAAGATGAGGAGGAGGAGGAGGAGGAGGAGGAAGAGGAGGAGGAGGAGGAGGAGGAG
>CAUYUJ010019741.1:0-12503 GCA_963575745.1 Prorocentrum cordatum
ACCTGCCCTGGAGCCAGGCAGAGCAGAACCGGACCCGGCCCTTGCCCGACGACTCGAAGTGCGACGCCGTCTGAGCCCTGCGGTAGTCCCCCAGCGGGTAGAACTTAGTCTTCGCGTTGCCGTCGCGGCGAATGCTGCGGCTGCGAGACCGCCGCGGCGCGGGGGGGCGCGGCGGCGGCTGTCGGGAAGGGCCGTCCCCAGTGCCGCGGGCGCCGCCTCCCTTGCCCCACGTGCGCTGCTGCCTGTCGGGAATCCGCTGGAGGACGTCACGGTGCTCCTGCCACACCTCCGCGTGCTCCTTGATGGCCCACCGCAAAGCGCCCCAAGCCATGGGGTCTACCCTTTTGCGGACCTCCCCGATGACCTTGCCCCGGAGCTCCTCCTCGACCTTCTCGAGGTACGACAGAACAGAATCCTCCGTGTAGCGGTCAGTGAGAGGCTCCACCTTGCTCCGCAGGCGGGCGACGTACCAACGCGCATCCTGCCAGTGGCAGAACGGGGCCTCCCGGTCGCCCTCTCCCGTGAGAAGGGAGCCGCCAACGGCCCAAGTGTTGGCGAGGACCTCGTACTGCTGCAGGCGGTACCGGAGCCCGTTGCTGTCCGGCTCGGGAAGGAGCGTGTCGTCGCCCTCGTAGACGAGACGGCCCTTGCCTACGCGCTCCCGCTGCGGCTGGCCCACCTGGTTGGACCGGCCCACGGTCTTCACCTTGGAGGCCGGGTACATCCGAGGCTTGCCGCGCTGGAATTCCCGGACGACCTTGGCCAAGAGGATGTCGTCCCCGAAACAGGACGGGTCGATGGTCCAGTGGTAGTAGGTCTCGAACTTCTCCTCCCTAGCTTTCTGCACCTCCCACTGCAAGGGCTGATCCTCCGTCGCCACGTCGTCCAGGCCCTGCGCGCGCCTCTCAAAAGCGTGTTTCGCGAGAGCCTGCGCCTCGCCCCATGCCACTTTGAGACTGGCAAGGGTTCCCCGGTCGTCCTTCTTGTCCGTGTGGTCGAGCACCACGCTCTTCAGATCCTCCTTGGAGCACCACTCGCCGAACTGGAGGACGTTCCGGCAGTTCGCGCCGATCAAGTAATCGATTACGGATGTGCTCACATTGTTCCTGGTCAGGAACTTGCGAAGCCCATCCTCGGAAGCCGACATGGCGGCCCCCCTTGCGAGGGCGCCAGCCGACCGGCCGCTGCAAAGCCAGGAAGTTCCGAGATTTGAGCCAAAGCGGCAATGGCAACGCGACGAGCAACAACAATATATGCATAATGAAATGCAATGCGAAGATGCCAAAGAGGACCCAAATACACACAGTGATAAATAAATGATGCCAACGAGGACCCAAGAGCACAATACCACCGATTGCTTGGACAACTGCGCACGCCTCGATCGGGACCGGCGGTGCCCCCCCCCAAAGGCGTAGCGAAACTTTGGATTCACAACGCCAGAAGAACCGGCACCCACCGCCACGCCGAGCGAGGGTAGAACGCATCTGAGTCCTTTCTCTGGCACACCAGACCGACGTCCAGCAACCAATATTGAGCTGCATCGTCACACGTCTGGATGGGGTTCTTGTTTCCTCATGTACTGATAACTGCCAGACGGGTTGTTACCTTCTCCGCGACGATAACGCGACCCCCAAACAGTGGTCCCCGGCACTGTCTGAGGAGAATGCGACATTCCATACAGAATACGAATATGTGTAACATAACGATAAAGGGAGCAACGTGTGCCGCACGTAAGAATGAGCAAATAATGGCAAGAATAACAATAAAGGAGCAAGAGAAAGGGAGGAGAAGGAGAGATGACGACGAGAAAATGATAACATTTTCGCGCTCACCCCCTGCACTCCCTGGGCAAGTGCCGGCGGCACCGCGGAGACCAGGACCCGCCAGTAGCAGTAGCCGCGTCCACCCCCTCGCCCAGGAGAGCGGGCTCACGTAGAGCACGCCCGCAGCATGTCAGAGCCCCCGGCCCCCCTCGCAGGAGATGGAGCCTCGGAAGTTGACCCAACCGGGAGACCCGTGCCAACGCCCAGCGGAAGACAACGGCCTCACCGGCTGGTGGCCCAGGCGCGCCCGCCGAGGTACCACGCCCCCGGACAGGCGCAGGGCTGGCGCCCGTGGGCGAGGCGCCGGCAGGAGGAGGGCGACCCCCGGCCCCAGCGGACCCCAGGAGGTGCCTCCACGTAGTAAGACGCCCAGCCTGGATACGGCCAGCGAGCCCCGCGAGGGACATGCCCTGGCCAACGCCCGGGCCGAGGGCCTGCCGAATACCGTCGCGCAGCCGAGCCCGCGCGCGCCCAACGACGCGGACCCGCTCGTCCGAATACCTGTCAGGCATTGCCATGGCCTGACATACCGCCCGCATGCCAGCCGACCTCCACGCGCCGACATCGAGCCGATCTGCCGGTGGCAGGTCCAGTAGGTCGGCGACGGTGGGCAGCACCCGACGGCCAGAATAAGAAATGAACACCTTGGCCCCCGGTTTGGACATGGCCAGGGGGGGTGCCCTAAGCAACTCCCTGCTTAGACGGTGGAATCGACCCATCCCCATCGCTCGCGCATGAGCTACGCTCAGCGATTGTAGCTTCGCCCTCGGGGGCCCGAAATCAGGCAGCAAGAACCCCACACTGGAAGGCCGCCTTTCCTTGTTCCAAACGTTCCGGCGGTAGTCCTCCAACAGATGCCTCAATCTGCTACCCAGATCCAATCCGCCCAGCGCGTGCCGCGGGGCAGCCCAACGGAAAGGCGCCCTGCGACCACTAACAGCAGATTTGCCCAGCGAGCAGCGCCCAAGCACCAGCGTCGGGTCCTCGCCCAGTAAGGAGGACCGCTGAACGTGGGCAAACCGGAGCACACCGAAAACGAGCAGCAGCCAGATGGCTGAAATCCAAGCAACGTACTGAGTTGACGACGCAGCATGATATTCAAAATGCAACACCATTGCCAGAAACAGCGGCGCGGCCTGCTCCTCTTCATGGTCAGCCGGTGGCTGCGCGCGCATCCTCACAGTCAAGGCTGTTGTGTCCAGGGACAAGCCGAACTGAATCTCCATCCAGCGCAACATCCTGAATGCGGTCCTTGGCGCGGTGGGCCCTTTCTTCCTTGCTTCTGCTAAGAAGCCAGAAACTGCCACCGACGTCAGCGCAAAACGAGAACGCGAAAGGGTCCGGCACCACGCCCCCCATTTGCCCCATTGCGACCAATAGCACCGCAAGGACACCAAAGCGACATTGGACCACACTTCTTGCATGTCGTCGGAGAAGATGGCCTTCTCTTGTCCAGCAAGCCCTCTATACGCTATCGCAACGGACCCACAGTTCTCGGGATCATGGAGAAGACCCCGTAGCCCATCCATAACCACAGCTTTATGGCGGCAAGCTGGAACGACTGCGTTGCAAGGCCCACCCCCCGACCCAACCAAGGAGGGAGACTGCAACGCTGCTACCACAGGTAACGACACAGCACTGGCCGCTGCCGGACCAAGGGACGAACTGACAACAGATCCATGATCCGCAGAAGCATTGCGGAACGCCCAGAAATCAGATGAGGAGACCTCGGCGCACCTCTCTCTAATTTTCCTGGCATATGCGGCACGGCACGCAGCGTAGAAAGACAAAATATCCTGCTCAGCTACGCCGCCAATCTCCTGGCTGAGCTCCCGGGCGGAGTCCCACCCACCGCCCACCATGAAAGACTGATGAATGCGCAGACGACCAAGTCCATCAGCGACTTGATCTCGAAGGCCTCCTGGAAGACCCTGCAGCAAAGACCTGAGGTGGGGCGACGCATCGCGGGGCGGGCCCGCAGCCATCGCAGGGCCTGCAGGTACAGCCAAGATCGAACCGGCTGTAAACGCCTGCGGGCGGGCGGACAATCAACCATGTGCTCATGATCCCCTACCTCCCCAACGGACCACCAATAACCTGCCAGGGGTCGAGGAGGAGGAGGAGGAGGAGGAGGAGCAGGAGCAGGAGCAGGAGGCGGAGGAGCAGGAGGAGGCGCCACGGACAAGGGGGTGGTATCTGCTATATGGGGTCGGTTGCAGGCCGTTGCGGGACCCTCGGCCCGGGAGCGGTGCGGCGCACGGTGTCGAGGCTGCGGCCAAGAGCTTCTGCGGAGCGTGCCGCCGCGGCGGCCCCGGCGACGCGCCGTGCCTTGTGGGAGCGGGTGGCGCGTCGCTCCCGTGAGGTCCTGGAGTCTGATTTGTTAGGGCGACTTCGATTTTGGCTTCGACAAAGGACGCAGAAAGTCCTGATGTCCTGATGTCCTGGAGTCAGATGTCTGATTTGTGAAGAGCTGGGCGGTTTCGCCTTTGGCTTCGGCAAAGGGACGCATAAAGAGATGGGGCCAGGGTTCCGGGCGTGCTTCTTTACGATGTTGCGATGCTTTTCTCTTTGTCGCTGCGCCAGATCTCAGGGTCCGCTCATGGGTGCGGGAAGCTGGTCAAAGCCCGGCACGTGGACGCCCAGGGACCGCGAAGTGGATCATCGGCGTGTCGCGCGGAGGCGTGGTGGGCCAGAGCCGGCGGAGCGACACGCCAAGCCCGAGTTCCTGACCCTAGGTGAACACACGGGAGAACCTAGACTGGATACAGTGCCCTGGCGCTGGGACAGGCGTTGGAGAGCACGGCAACCCTTCAGTTGCTCCTGTCGTACTTGAGGACCACATCCCAGAAATAAGCTCGAGCACCCGGAAGAGTGTCGAAACAGGGTCCGACGAGCGTCTCCCGGGGCCCCCCTGACACGCGGAAACCCTCGAGTTCCGGTGCTTCTGGTGTTCGAGAATTCCTTCTGGCGGGCAAGGCGAAAGCAGCTTGGAACAGCATAAGGCAACCCATCTCAATGACGACGACCCGAAGCGAGGAGGAGGAGAAGGAGGAGGAGGAGGAGGAGGAGGAGGAGGAGGAGGAGATGGAGGAAGGAGGAGGAGGAGGAGGAGAGGAGTGAGAGAGAGGAGGAGGAGGAGAGGAGGGAGGAGGAGGAGGAGGAGGAGGGGGAGGGGGGAGGGGGAGGAGAGGAGAAGGAGAGGAGGAGCAGAAGGCAGCCCAGCTCAATGGCGATAATGCCCACGGGGGGGGGGGGGGGGGGGGCCTCCGAGAGGGGGCGGCAGGTCCTTGGGCGGGCCCCAGGGGGGACGTGGGGGAGACGTGCGACCCGAAGCGAGGAGATGGACGAGGGAGGAGGAGGAGGTAAGGAAGAGGGAGGAGGAGGAGGAGGAGGAGAGGAGGAGGAGGAGGAGAATGGAGGAGGAGGTGGAGAGGAGGAGGGAGGAGGAGGAGAGGAGGAGGAGAGGGGGATGAGGAGGAGGAGGGGAGTAGGAGGAGGAAGGAGGAAGGGGAGGAGGAGGAGAGGATGCGGAGGAGGAGGAGGGGATGAGGAGGGGGGTAGGAGGGAGGAGAGGAGGAGGAGGAGAGGAGGAGTGATGAGGAGCAGGAGGAGGAATGAGATGAGGAGGAGGAGGAAGCGCTGCTTCGCGACGCTCCCCCCCCCCCCCTTGGGCACTCTCAGTCGTCACCCCACGCTGCACGGCCCTCCTGTGGCTTGACGGGAGAAGCGCGTGCACCCCTAGCCTGGGCCCAGAGTGCGGGCCTGGCCCGGGGGGCGGTGGCAACGTGAGCAGATCTCGCCGCCCGGCCTCCAGCTGCGCCACGCGGCCCAGCACGCGCCACGCGCCCTCCTCGGCAGGAAAGCAGCGGGTCCTGAAAGAACGAGGTCCTGACCTTCCAGGAGGGCTAAGAATAACACCCGACTTCAAAAAACTGATCCCAGAGCTATTCTACGTCTTGGCTTTAGGCTGCTTCGCGCAGCTTTTTAGGTTTTTAGGCCTCCAGTGCTAAGAAATAGCTCTCTGGAAGGTCAGGGAGGTCCTGGAGCTCTTCCCCCCGCCCTCGGGCTCCGAGGGCCCCCCCGAGGCCCCGAGGACCCCCAACCGCTCGGAGTGAAGAGCTGGTCCTGTGGCGCCACGGGGTCCGGGACCCGTCTCCCCATCGGGGGGGCACGCTCCTTCACCGCGACATGACTGGGCCCATGGTCGTCCTGGACGTCGGTGCAGGTGGATACTCGGCGTCCACATCCCAGTGGGGGGAGGGGATACTGAGGCTTGTTCCAGTTTTCTTGAACATGCTTACCACGCCAAAGGGGACTACCAGCCGTCGAAAAACATGGTCCTGGCACGCCCCCATAAAACCCAAAGCAAAAAGGCACCCCTTCGAATTCTGAAATACAGGAGTGCGCTCCACAAAAACCTGTACCTGGGACTCCAGCCGTATCAACGTCCAGTGAATGGCTTTGGACTCTGAGACCCTGGTGGTGAAGGGCCAAGGAGGGAGAGGAGGAGGAGGAGGAGGCAGAGGGGGAGGGTGAAGGGTCAAGGAGGGAGAGGAGAGGAGGAGGCAGAGGGGGAGGGTGAAGGGTCAAGGAGGGAGAGGAGAGGAGGAGGCAGAGAGGAGGTCCTGAGACCCTGTTGTGGCTTCGTGGAGCACGCCCCGGACGCAAAACTGCCGGCCCTCGCCTGGCGGGCGCACTGCCGCTCTGCTCCCGCCGGCCCTCTCCGCAGGGTGCGGACGTGCCGCCGCCCCACTGCCGCCCCTGCTTCCGCCGGAGGAGCGACGCGCCGAGGGTGAGCCTCTTCTCCAGGGGCCTCCCATTACCAGCCTCGAACGTATCCCTATCCCTAAGACTGACACGCCAACAGGCGATGACAATCTTAGGGATTCGCCCTCAAAAAAATTCGCCGGCCCAACGGGCCAGGGCGTGCTAAGATCTCTGGTACCTGGTTAACCGTATTTCTAGTTCGCGCGCGCGGGGCGGCCCCTGGGGGTCCCCGGACGAAAAGTACCCCGGCAAGGTCCCGGCAAGGTCGGGTCAGAGATGCCGGAGTTCTGTTTCGGAGTCCAAGAGGGCTCCAGATCGGTCCAAGAGGGCCCCGAGAAGCCTTCTAGACGGTCCAAGAGAAGCCCGAGACGGCCAAAGATCGCCCGAAGACGCCCCAGATGGCCCCAAGACAGCCCAAGAGGCCTCCAAGACGCTCCAAGGGCCTTCCAAGAGGCCTCCGAAGAGGGCCCCAAGTTGCCAAAATCGTTGATTTTCATTGGTTTTTTTCGATGTGTTTTTGCGTTCTGGCCTTTTCGCTTCCGGACGCTCCAAGAGGGCCCAAGAGGCCTTCAAGACTGCTCCAAGACGGCCCACGAGGCTCCCAAGACGGCCCCGGAGCGGCCCAAGAGCGCCCCCCAGACGGCCCAAGTGCTGCCCAAGGCGGACCAATAGGCCCCAAGACGGGCCCAAGAGGGGCTCAAGAAGGGAACCGAGAACTGAAAAATCGAGCCCTCCGCCCCAGAAGGCGCCCAGGACCCCGAAAGAGGCCCCAAGAGACTCTCCAAGACACCCCCAAGACGCCCCAATAAGCTCCCGTGAGGAACAAATACCGCCAAGAGCCCGCCGAAAGCCCCCCAAGAGACCGTCACGAGAGCTCAGGAGGCCCCCTGGAGGCCTCCCGAGTTCTCCAAGAGGCCTAAAAAGAGGCGCCAAGAGGCCCCAAACGGCCCCACCGAGGCTCCAAGAGGCCACGAACGCGCAAGCAAACGCCTGCGATGGCACAATACGGGCGGGCGGAATGAGCGAAGCGATTAAATAAGGGAATCCCTAAGATTGGCATCGTGATGAGGAGGTGCCCAGCATAGGGATAGGGATATGTTCCAGGCTGGCAATCCCAGAGGGGCTGCGAGAGCGGCTATGGGTCGGAGGATCGCGCGCTGCATCGCCAGTGCAGCGGCAGCGCACCGGCCACGCAGCGGCGACGTCGGCGACGCCTCGGCGCGGAGTGCAGTCGGGCTCCACATCGAGCCGCGCCGTCGAGGGCGGAGCGGTCGTCCGATCTCACCATGCTCGGACCTCTCTCGGGTGGCCCTGGATTCTTCTTGAGCGGCTCGCCGAGTGGCAAGGTCCCGGTTTACGCACAGAGCCCCGGGGCGGTCGCAGCACCCCGGCCACGAGGAGCGGACCGCCCAGGGGGTCGCTGCAGCAGGGCGTTTGCAAGGGAGTCGAGGCCGCTGCGGACCACCCGACCGGCTCGGGGATATGATATCTCCGAGCGCCATGCCGCAGCCGCAGCATCCACCACACGACCAGTGCATGCTGCTGCGCCCCAGCCACAGGCATGCTGTTGCGCCCCGATAGCCCCGCACATAATTTGAACTCAATCCCTCTGCTTTCGTGGAGGGGCGTGGATGGCGCTAGGCTTTGGGCTTCTCGCTGAGGACTTCAGGGAATGTGCCTGGATTGGCCCTCGGCTGAGGCATCCTCACATTTTGCATGGTTTGGGCCCTGGTTTGGCCTGGTTTGGGAGAAGTTTCCACTGCGAAGTCATTGCATGTTGCTTGGCTTCGCCCGGTTTCGGCAGAGATTCGCGTGCGACGACCTGATTTGGCATTGTTTTTTTTGGGGGGGGGGCTTGAGATGCCCTCACAACTTGCTTACTTGATTCTGTTTCGGGCTGGGTTTCGCACGCGGCGTCTCCATACTTGGCCTGGCTTGACGCAAGCTATGTGGTGCACGCTCTGCGGCGACACCTGTGCGATGCCAGCTATGTGGTTGGTTAAGTTATTTGGTGTACGCGTGCACGCTATGCGGAACAAAAAAGCGGTGGGGAACTCTTGCTCAGCGTGTCGCTCCGCTTCGCGGGGCGGGAGGCTCGGGAAGGCTCGGTAAAGCGGTCACTGCGGGACCGCTATATGGACAACGTGTCGCGCCGAAGCGCGGTGGGCCAGAACCAGCGGCGAGACACGCTAATAGGGGGAAAACAAACCTACCTCGCTTTTGACCACTCTCGCTTCCAAGAAATACCAAACGATACCAAACTACGGCCCGTACTGGTCAGGCCGCTTGACGAGGAGGCGCGTGGTATGACTTGGTTTTGCCTGGAAGCGAAAGCGGGGTAGGTAATTCACGCCCTGAGCTAAGACACAATGCCTGACCGCACGTGGTGCAAGCCCACATCGCCTCGCCCTCACTAGCATGCCTCTGGCTGCAGGCCGGCGCTGGCCCGCGGACCAGCGTCAGGGGAGACCTCTGCCAAGCCTGCGGGGGCCTTCGGCGGCAGGCCAGGACTGCCTCCGGGGGCTCTCTGTGCGCAGCCAGAGCCTCGCCAGATCTTGCCAGGCCCAAGAGGCGTCTGTGAGAAGGCCCGATGCGCACGGGAGACCTCGGGCAAGGCGAGGGTGACCTTTGGTGAGCGGCTGGCCGATCGTGGCATGCGATGCGGCAATCACGATTTACTAGTACGTACGTGCGTGAGGCCTCCCCCTAGCGCACCCCGAAAGCCGCGCACCAAATGGCACTCGGGCGAAGCGTCACTCTTTTTTTTTTGGTCGCGGCCGCCAGCGAAGAGGCAGGCGGCGAGCAGGGTGTCCGGGCCAACGGGCAAGCCTAATTAGCTACAAGAGGCGCCGGAAACGTCACTCTTACGCGTAGCTGGACGGTGTTGGTGGGTTGGGTTTCTCTCTCCCGGCCTCCAGCTGCTGCACTCGCCCCTGCACGTCCCTCTTCAGCTCCTGCGCGGGAGCGGGGTCAGACAGGCAGACAGACAGAGAGTCCGCCCATAACTCCAGCGTTGCGGAAGAATCCCTGCATCCCGTCCTTCGCAGTCTTCGCGTCAAGGAGACTTCTTCAGGCCCTGAGACGTGCACAAAAACGATCCGCGGCGAAATAATGGTCCCAACTGATGGGGGATCGAGAAGTGTTGTGGCTCATGACGTAAACATTCTCACGATGTCGGAAATCGAGGCATCTGCGGGCAGAGCCAATCACGGCACGGGATGGGGTGAATGGCCGCAACGCCATCATCGTCAACACCGTCGCTATCATCGTCAGCACCGTCATCGTCAGTAATCCAGCAACACCGTCATCGTCAGTACTGTCGTCACCATCGTCATCGCACGGCACCGTATCCGTCCCGCGCCCAACTCTGCACGGGATGAGTACGATTAGCCTGCGGCAAAGGGACGATCAGACCACTGCTGCGCCGCAGTGCCCTGATCGTCCATGGGATTGCCCGGGCCACCTTTCGCGCGAAACATGGCGGCCGCTGGCAGGCCTGGCGATGCCCTGAATCGATCCCTCTCTCTTGCTTTTTTACTGGCGACTGCACGGCCTCTGTTTACAGTGATTGCGCACACCAGCCCAAAGACGAACCGGATCAGCACTGAAGCTGTACTTACAACAGTGGGATGACTTGGTCGATGTCGACAGTGGCATCCTTCCTATCAAGATCCACTCGCTTTCTTCTTACCCCCTCTCCCACCCTCGCCCTCCCCTCCCCAAAGGGCGCGCCCAAGAGGAGCGTCGAGCTCGCGCGCCGTGGCTCTGGCTGGCCTGGCGATGCTCTGGGTCGATCCCCCTCTTCCCCCCCGTCCTTCCCCGCCTCTTCCCCTCGTCCTTCTCCACTCCCCCGGCGCGCGCCCAGGAGGAGCATCGTGCTCCCGAGCCGTGGGCGGCGCCTGGAGGCCAGCTCCTCATCAGGGGCCTTCTCAAAGTGCTCTAGAAGGTGGGGCCTCCTTCTTCCCTTTCCACTCCTGGCATCTGCAGTTATCAGTGTTCCTTCGAGCCTGATGGATGCGCATAGCACAGCCCTGGCCATGCCTGCGTGCGACGAGGACCTCCTCTCCCTCCTCCCCCTCCCCTCCGCCCCTTCTCCGCCTCCCCCTCCTCCTCCTCCTCCTCCTCCTCCTTCTCCTCCTCCTCCTCCTCCTCCTCCTCCTCCTCCTCCTCCTCCTCCCCTTTTTCCTTGTCAATTCCTCCTCCTCCTTGTCCTCCTCTTCCCCTTGCTCCATTCGTAAGGACTGAAAAAGCTAAATTCCGGTACTTCAGCGACGAGAGGGAGTCCATCTCCTCCACCTCCAACTCCTCCTCCCACCTCCACCTCCTCCTTCACTTTTATCATTATTAATATGACTCTTCTGCTCCTCCTCCTCCTCTCCTCCCCTCCATCCTCACCTCGCTCCTCCTCCTCCTCCTCCCTCCTTTTTTTTCCGCCCCCCCCTCCCTCCCTCCTCCTCCCTCCTCACCTCCTCCTTCTCCTTTTCCTCCTCCTCCTCCACAACCCTTCCCCCCTCCTCCTCCTCCTCCTCCTCCTCTCTCCTCCTCCTCTCCTCCTCCTCCTCCTCCTCCTCCTCCTCCTCCTCCCTCTCCTCCTCTCCTCCTCCTCCTCCTCCTCCTCCTCCTCCTCCTCCTCCTCCTCCTCCTCCTCCTCTCCTCTCCTCATCCTCCTCCACCTCCTCCTGTCCCCTCCTACTCCCCCTCCACCTCCTCCTCTCCTCCTCCTCCTCCTCCACCTACCTCCTCCTCCTCCTCCTCCTCCTCCTCCCATCCTCCTCCTCCTCCTCCTCCTCCTCCTCCTCTCCTCCTCCTCCTCTCCTCCTCCTCCTCCTCCTCCTCCTCCTCCTCCTCCTCCTCCTCCATTCCTTTTCCGTATACATGATACCGGAGAAAAGCCCCAATCAGATTTTTGTTGGGGCAATGGGGCTATATGGGCTATATGGCTATAGAGGTATAGTGATATAGGGCTATTGGGCTATTGGGCTATAGGGGCTATAGAACCTTTGGGCTATAGGGCTATAGGGCTATAGAGCTATAGGGCTCTAGGGCTCTAGGGCTCTAGAGCTATAGGGCTCTAGGGCTATAAGGCCATAATGCTATACGGCTGTAGGGCTATAGGGCTACTGGGCTATTGGGCAACCCCGGTCACCCGGGCACCCCCGGGCACCCGGGCACCCGGGCCCGGCCACCGAAATCGGGCACCGCCGCGCACCCGGGCACCCGTGCACCCGGGCCCGGCCACCGAAATCGGCGACAAACCTCACCTAACCCTTTAATCCGCTAGGACCCCTACAGAGGCAAGCTCTGATTGGGGAATAACTTCTCCCTGTCGCATCCCGATTGCAACAGTCTCACAGATTTAAGGCGGGTCGTTTTCAAAATGTGGCTCTCGCCTTAGCGCGGCGTGCACTCGTGTAAAACATGTGCAAGAGTTTCACGGATTGAGGGCGGGCGGTTTTCAAAATGTGGTTCTCGCCTTAGCGCGCTGCACATTCGTGTTAAACATTTGCAAGAGCTTTATTACGGGTTGAGGGCGGGTCGTTTTCATGTGGTTCTCGCCGCGAAGTTCTCGCCTGAGCGCGGCGTACATTCGTTTTTTTTTTTTTTTTTTTTTTTTTTTTTTTTTTTTTTTTTTTATATATATATATATATATGTATTTAAAAAAAAAAACATTTGCAAGGATTTCACGGATTGAGGGCGGATCGTTTTCAAAATGCGGCTCTCGCAGCAGGGGGGCTGCGCGCATTCGTTTAAAACAGTTGCAACAGTTTCGCGGATTGAGGGCGGTCCCTTTTCAAAATGTGGCTCTCGCCTTAGCGCCGCGCATATTCGTTTACAACATTTGCCAGAGTTTTACGGATTCCAATCATCAACGCGCCAGAAGTTTTGAAAGGATTTAGGATTATGCGGGTGCA
>CAUYUJ010019741.1:12603-50103 GCA_963575745.1 Prorocentrum cordatum
TTGGGGAATAACTTCTCCCTGTCGCATCCCGATTGCAACAGTCTCACAGATTTAAGGCGGGTCGTTTTCAAAATGTGGCTCTCGCCTTAGCGCGGCGTGCACTCGTGTAAAACATGTGCAAGAGTTTCACGGATTGAGGGCGGGCGGTTTTCAAAATGTGGTTCTCGCCTTAGCGCGCTGCACATTCGTGTTAAACATTTGCAAGAGCTTTATTACGGGTTGAGGGCGGGTCGTTTTCATGTGGTTCTCGCCGCGAAGTTCTCGCCTGAGCGCGGCGTACATTCGTTTTTTTTTTTTTTTTTTTTTTTTTTTTTTTTTTTATATATATATATATATATGTATTTAAAAAAAAAAACATTTGCAAGGATTTCACGGATTGAGGGCGGATCGTTTTCAAAATGCGGCTCTCGCAGCAGGGGGGCTGCGCGCATTCGTTTAAAACAGTTGCAACAGTTTCGCGGATTGAGGGCGGTCCCTTTTCAAAATGTGGCTCTCGCCTTAGCGCCGCGCATATTCGTTTACAACATTTGCCAGAGTTTTACGGATTCCAATCATCAACGCGCCAGAAGTTTTGAAAGGATTTAGGATTATGCGGGTGCAGCAGGTATGTTTCTTCGTCGTGTTGGAGGCCCAAGAATGGCTTTCTGGCACGATTCAAGATTGTCAAGACGCAACAGTCAGGTTCATCCGTGGCGTTGAAATCCCGAGAACACTGTTTTGGCATGCTTCAGGGTCTTCGAACGGTTGTCTTCCAAAAGGGCATTTCCCTCAATGGAAATGAACCGTTGTGGGGGCCTAAGAAGAGGGAGCTTGGAGGGAGGGTTTACTCCAACATCGTTGACGACTCTTGGGTTTACACTGGTCCTCCTCCTCCTCCTCCTCCTCCTCCTCCTCCTCCTCCTCCTCCTCCTCCTCCTCCTCTCCTCCCCTCCCCCCTCCTCCTCCTCACCCCTCCCCCTCCTCCCCCTCCCCCTCCTCCCCCTCCTCTTCCCCTATCTTCCCCCTCCCCCCTCCCTCCCTCCCCCTCCCTCCTCCCTCCGTCTCCCACCTCCTGGCCGTCGCCGTCGCTGCCTCCCGAGCGCGTCGCCGGCGCCGTCGCCGGGCGCCGTCGCCGCCGTCCCATGGGCGAGCCTCCAGCGCGCCCTCCAGGCGGCCCAGCCGCTCGGCCTCCTGCGGGGGCGCCAGAAGCCAAAGCCAGAGGTGGCGGCAGATCGCGCGGTGGCCTCTCGGAGGCCTCGAAGACCTCACCGCAGGGTCTGGCCATCGCTCGGACGTGGTTTTCGCACGTCCGGCCATCGCTCGCATGGTCTGGCCATCGCTCGGACGTGCATTCCCTGTGTCTTTCTTTTGGTTTCGTGCGTGCTTTTTCGCCAAATGATCAAGGATGCTCCTCGAGAGTCCTCGCCGAAGGAAAAATGCACACGTCCGAGCGATGCCAAGTGGTCTTGCTTGGTCAGCCCACAGAATGGGGTCCAGGTGGCAGGGGGCGGTTTCTGGAGCCGACATCCGAGTCGCTACAACGACGCATTCGGAGGATGTGGGTGCCGCAAGCGACTCGCGCCGCGAACTTTTTTCTCTGCCCCGGTCTGGACGCGCCGTGCGAGCTCGACGTGCCAGTGCCCGCCGACTTGTTGCGAGCGGGCTTCCGATTCGGCCGCCGGAGTCGGACAACGTTCTCGGGCACCCCACGCCCCCTGCTCGCAAGCTCGCCAGGGACCTCGGAGGCCCCAGCCCTGCACGTCCTCCGAGAACGACCCGAGTTCCAAAATTCGGGAGCGGCCAAGAGGGGGGTCTCCAAGAGCGGGGGGGTGCAAATCATGACCGGCGGCATGTGCGCGGCCCAGCAGGGGGGCCAGGGACGTAATGAAATAAGACGAGGCGCCATGAAATCTGGGGAAACATCATGGCCCCCGCCATGGTATCCCCCCCCCTGGTCATCACCCCCCCCTTTGTGCCGCCCCCGAAAAATCGCCACTGACTCACCACGCGGCGCGGTCACCGCATCAATATGAGACAACCTGGTCCTGCGGGAAACGAGCCCCGGACCCTGGGGTCCCCCCCCTCCCAAGACCAGCCCTTCGTCCCGCGCCCTTCTCCGAGGGCCCCCGGGGCCCGTGGAGGGCCCCTGGAAGCCAACTGCGGCGAAGAACCTTCGGACCCGTTTCCCTCCAGACCCGTTTCAAGCCGCATCATTCGTGGGGGAACCGAGACTTGCCGATTCTGCTGCTCCTCCCCCAGTCTCTCCCGGGGTGCGCTCTGACTCGGACTTCGAGGCAACTCCAGCGGTGGCGTCGAGCGCCTCCCGGGAGGCCCCCAAAGGGGGAAAACGAGGGAAAGGGTGGTGTCGGAAGAAGAAAGAACTGCATACTCTGACCTTCCAGGAGGGCAAAAAATAGCACCTGACGTAACCTATCCCGAAGCTATTCTACGTCTTGATTTTAGGCTGTTTCGCTGAGCTTTTTAGATTTTTAGGCTTCCAGTGCTGAAAAATAACTCTCTGGAAGGTCAGGGTAAGCATAAACTTTTGGCACTCCGCGCGGATTTCTTGGATCTGCGCTGGGCTCCCTTCCCTGGCGCGCGGAGCGCGGCGCCAGAGGCACCGCCGGGGGGGCCCAGCGGGGATCCAAGAAATCCGCGCGGAGCGCCAACCGTTTATGTTTATGGTGTTTTTTTTGTTTACTTCGTTTTGTTGCTTGTTTTTTTGTTTATCCTTCTTCTTCGATGTATGGGTACCTCCTCCTCCTCCTCTGAATTCTGGGGCCCCCGACTCCTGCTGCGCAAAGCCAGGCGCAGCTCCGGCAGCGCCCTCCGCCTGCAGCTGCTCCTCCAGCTGCGCCACGCGGCCCTGCGCGGCCGCCACCGCCTCGCGGGGTAGGAGGGCGCAGGCTCTTTTCCGCGTGCTCGTGCCGCGCAGGCGAGGGCCTCTGATACCACGCGGGCCGCCCAACGCTGAAGGGGGATCGCTGCTTTCGAGTAGGGGATCGACTGCAGAATTGATCTGCCCGAAACTGATTCTTCTGTCCAGTCTACGAACGATACGAAGATTGCTCCGTAGATCAACGAGGACTATATGGATTTTTCGTGACATATGACGAGAAGCCCCCAGACCACTCCAGGGGAGGGTATTTTTCGACACCCCTCACGAGGATCGTGGCCTCCGAGGGGGGAGCCGCAATCGACTACCCCCAGGAGCCCCCCAAGAGGCCCTGGGGGCCTCCAAAACGCCGCCAAGGAGCCCCAAGAGACTCCCAAGAGGTCCCCAAGAGGCCCCCAAGAGGCCCTAAAGAGGGCTCCAGGGCCGGCGGCATGAGCGAAGCGATTAAACAAACTTGGGGTGCAGCAATTCTGTAGTCGATCCCCTACTCGCGGCTTGCCGACAGCATAGACCGTCCGACACACCCGGAGGCCCCGCCGCTGCGTTTTTTGCTCGAGCCGGGCGCCTTCGCCCGGCGCTTTTCGGGCCCCCATGTGGGGACCCGCGCAGCTCGACCCCAGCTCCAAAGAGGAGGCAAACAGTGAAGGGGCCCACAAACACACAAATAATTATCCCGGCAAAGCAACCTAACAGCGATGTGTAGGAGCATATCTGGAAGCATTCCCCTTAAGATTCAGATAAGAATCCTGTTGTAGAATTCTGCTGTTCTCGCAGTCGTGGTCGCATTCGCGATGGCAGTCGCAGTGGCAACTGCAGTCGCAGTCACAGCCTCAGCCTCAGCCTGCCTCAGCCTCAGCCTCAGCCTGCCTCAGCCTCAGCCTGCCTCAGCCTCAGCCTCTGCCTGCTTCAGCCTCAGCCTCAGTCTGCCTTCAGCCTCGGCCTCAGCCTCAGCCTGCCTCAGCCTCAGCCTGCATCAGCCTCAGCCTCAGCCTCAGCCTGCCTCAGCATCAGCCTGCCTCAGCCTCAGCCTCAGCCACAGCCTGCCTCTGCCTCAGCCTCAGCCTGCTTCAGCCTCAGCCTCAGTCTGCCGTCGGCCTCGGCCTCAGCATCAGCCTGCCTCAGCCTCAGCCTGCATCAGCCTCAGCCTCAGCCACAGCCTGCCTCAGCATCAGCCTGCCTCAGCCTCAGCCTCAGCCTCAGCCTGCCTCAGCATCAGCCTCAGCCTGCTTCAGCCTCAGCCTGAGTTTGCCTGCAGCCTCGGCCTCAGCCTCAGCCTGCCTCAGCCTCAGCCTGCCTCAGCCTCAGCCTCAGCCTCAGCCTGCCTCAGCCTCAACATGCCTCAGCCTCAGCCTCAGCCTGCCTCAGCCTCAGCCTCAGCCTGCTTCAGCCTCAGCCTCAGTCTGCCTTCAGCCTCGGCCTCAGCCTCAGCCTGCCTCAGCCTCAGCCTGCATCAGCCTCAGCCTCAGCCTCAGCCTCAGCCTCAGCCTGCCTCCGCATCAGCCTGCCTCAGCCTCAGCCTCAGCCTGCCTCAGCCTCAGCCTCAGCCTGCCTCAGCCTCAACCTTTTCCTCAGCATCAGCCTGCCTCAGCCTCAGCATCAGCCTGCCTCGGCCTCAGCCTCAGCCTGCTTCAGCCTCAGCCTCAGTCTGCCTTCAGCCTCGGCCTCAGCCTCAGCCTGCTGCAGCCTCAGCCTGCATCAGCCTCAGCCTCAGCCTCAGCCTGCCTCAGCATCAGCCTGCCTCAGCCTCAGCCTCAGCCTGCCTCAGCCTCAGCCTCAGCCTGCTTCAGCATCAGCCTGCCTCAGCCTCAGCCTCAGCCTGCCTCAGCCTCAGCCTCAGCCTGCTTCAGCCTCAGCCTCAGTCCTGCCTCCAGAGCCTTGGCCTAGAGCCTCAGCCTGCCTTCAGCCTCAGCCTGCATCAGCCTCGGCCTCACCTCCGCCTGCCTCGCATCAGCCTGCATCAGCCTCAGCCTCAGCCTGCCTCAGCCTCATCCTCAGCCTGCTTCAGTCATCCTCAGCCTCAGTCTGCCTTCAGCCTCGGCCTCAGCCTCCGCCTGCCTCAGCCTCAGCCTGCATGAGCCTCCGCCTCAGCCTCAGCCTGCCTCAGCATCAGCCTGCCTCAGCCTCAGCCTCAGCCTGCATCAGCCTCAGCCTCAGCCTCAGCCTCAGTCTGCCTCAGCCTCAGCCTCAGTCTGCCTTCAGCCTCGTCCTCATCCTCAGGCTGCCTCAGCCTCAGCCTGCATCAGCCTCAGCCGCAGCATCGCCTGCATCAGCATTCAAAGTAGTGGCCCGGGACTGGAGTTCTGGGAACTCGAAGAACACGAAATGGCCTACAGTTTGCTCTCCGGGCATTCAAAATTCATGCCTCAAGAATGGAGTTTCTGGGACTCGAAACACCACGAATGGCGCTACAGTTGGCTCCGGGCATCAAAATCATGCACACGAATGGAGTTCTGGGAACTCGAACACCAACTAAGTGGCCTACAGTTAGCCTCGGGGCATTCAAAAATCATGCCCAGGAATGGAGTTCTGGGAACTCGAAGACCACGAAGTGGCCTAACAGTTGGCTCGGGCAATTCAAAATGTGGCCCGGAATGGGTTCTCTTGGGAACTCGAGAGCACCAAGTGTGTGACTGTTGCATCCGGCTATTCAGAATGTGGCCTGGGAATGGGGTTCTGAGAGGTTGACGAGCACGAAGTGTGTGACTGTTGGTGAAAAACGAGCCCGGCACAGGCCCGGCCGGCAACTCCCAACGCTTGCCCGGACCCCCCTGTGGAGTGATCTGTGAGCTCTTTTGGAAGTCACTAGAAACCTATCAGTACTACGCTGTTTAGGTAAATCCCACAAAGAAAATTATCCCGGCAAAGCAACCTAACATCGATGTGTAGGAGCATATCTGGAAGCATCCCCCTTAAGATTCGGATGAGAATCCAGTTGTAGAATTCTGCTGTTCTCGCAGTCGTAGTCGTTTTCGCGATGACAGTCGCAGTGGCAACGGCAGTCGCAGACAAAGCCTCAGCGCCTCAGCCTGCCTCAGCCTCAGGCCTCAGCCTCCTCAGCCTCCAGCCTGCCTCAGCGTCAAGCCTGCCTCCTTCCAGCCTCAGCTCATTCTGCCTTCAGCCTCGGCGTCAGCCTCAGGCTGGCTCAGGCCTCTTCCGGTTATTCCAAATGTGGCCCGGGAATGGCGTTCTGGGATGTCGAAGAGCACGAAGTGTGTGACTGTTGCATCCGGGTATTCAGAATGTGGCCTGGGAATGGAGTTCTGGGAAGGCGAAGAGCACGAAGTGTGTGACTGTTGGTGAAAAACGAGCCCGGCACCTGCCGCCCGGCAACTCCCAACATCTGCCCGGACCCCCTGTGGAGTGATCTGCTGCTCTCTTTTGATCCCACTAGAAACCTATCAGTCTTCGCTGTTAGGTAATTATCCCGGCAAAGCAACCTAACAGCGATGTGTAGAAGCATATATGAAAGCATTCCCCTTAAGATTCAGACGAAAATCCAGTTGTAGAATTCTGCCGTTCTCGCAGTCGTAGTCGCATTCGCGATGACAGCCGCAGCGGCAACGGCAGTCGCAGTCACAGCCTCAGCCTCAGCCTGCCTCAGCCTCAGCCTCAGCCTGCCTCAGCCTCAGCATGCCTCAGCCTCAGCCTCAGCCTGCTTCAGCCTCAGCATCAGTCTGCCTTCAACCTCGGCCTCAGCCTCAGCCTGCCTCAGCCTCAGTCTGCATCAGCCTCAGCCTCAGCCTCAGCCTGCCTCAGCATCAGCCTGCCTCAGCCTCAGCCTGCCTCTGCCTCAGCCTCAGCCTGCTTCAGCCTCAGCCTCAGTCTGCCTTCAGCCTCGGCCTCAGCCTCAGCCTGCCTCAGCCTCAGCCTGCCTCAGCCTCAGCCTCAGCCTCAGCCTGCCTCAGCCTCAGCCTGCCTCAGCCTCTGCCTCAGCCTGCCTCAGCCTCAGCCTCAGCCTGCTTCAGCCTCAGCCTCAGTCTGCCTTCAGCCTCGGCCTCAGCCTCAGCCTGCCTCAGCCTCAGCCTGCATCAGCCTCAGCCTCAGCCTCAGCCTGCCTCAGCCTCAGCCTGCCTCAGCCTCAGCCTCAGCCTGCCTCAGCCTCAGCCTCAGCCTGAGCCTCAGCCTCGGCCTCAGTCTGCCTTCAGCCTCGGCCTCAGCCTCAGCCTGCATCAGCCTCAGCCTTAGCCTCAGCCTGCCTCAGCATCAGCCTGCCTCAGCCTCAGCCTCAGCCTGCCTCAGCCTCAGCCTCAGCCTCAGCCTGCTTCAGCCTCAGCCTCAGTCTGCCTTCAGCCTCGGCCTCAGCCTCATCCTGCCTCAGCCTCAGCCTGCATCAGCCTCAGCCTCAGCCTCAGCCTGCCTCAGCATCAGCCTGCTTCAGCCTCAGCCTCAGCCTACCTCAGCCTCAGCCTCAGTCTGCTTCAGCCTCAGCCTCCGCCTTAGCCTGGCTCCAGCCTCATCTGCATCGCTCAGCCTCATCCTTCAGCCTGCCTCACATCGCCAGCCTCAGCATCAGCTGCCTCAGCCTCAGCCTGCCTCAGCCGTCAGCCTTGCATCACCTCAGCCTCAGCTCAGCCTGCCTCAGCATCATCCTCAGCGTCCGCCTGCTCAGCTCAGCCTGCATCATCAGCCCTCAGGCCTCAGCCTCAGACCTGCATCAGCTCAGCCTGCTCAAGCCTCATCCTCAGCCTGCCCAGCTGCAGCCTCAGCCTGCTTCAGCCTCAGCTTCCATCCTGCCTGTCAAAAAAAAAGCCTCGGCTCCGCCTCATGCCTGCCCTCAGCCTCAGCCTGCCTCAGCCTCAGCCTGCATCAGCCTCAGCCTCAGCCTCAGCCTGCCTCAGCATCATCCTGCCTCAGCCTCAGCCTCAGCCTGCCTCAGCCTCAGCCTCAGCCTGCTTCAGCCTCAGCCTCAGTCTGCCTTCAGCCTCGGCCTCAGCCTCAGCCTGCCTCAGCCTCAGCCTGCATCAGCCTCAGCCTCAGCCTGCCTCATCATCAGCCTGCCTCAGCCTCAGCCTCAGCCTGCCTCAGCCTCAGCCTCAGCCTGCTTCAGCCTCAGCCTCAGTCGGCCTTCAGCCTCGGCCTCAGCCTCAGCCTGCCTCAGCCTCAGCCTGCCTCAGCCTCAGCCTCAGCCTGCCTCAGCATTCAAAATGTGGCCCGGGAATGGAGTTCTGGGAACTCGAAGAACACGAAGTGGCCTACAGTTTGCTCCGGGCATTCAAAATCATACCCAGGAATGGAGTTCTGGGAAGTCGAAGACACGAAGTGGCCTACAGTTGGCTCCGGGCATCCAAAATGTGGCCCGGGAATGGAGTTCTGGGAACTTGAAGAGCACGAAGTGGCCTACAGTTGGCTCCGGGCATCCAAAATGTGGCCCAGGAATGGAGTTCTGGGAACTCGAAGAGCACGAAGTGGCCTACAGTTGGCTCCGGGCATTCAGAATGTGGCCCGGGAATGGAGTTCTGGGAGGTCGAAGAGCACGAAGTGTGTGACTGTTGCATCCGGTTATTCAGAATGTGGCCTGGGAATGGCGTTCTGAGAGGTCGACGAGCACGAAGTGTGTGACTGTTGGTGAAAAACGAGCCCGGCACAGGCCCGGCCGGCAACTCCCAACGCCTGCCCGGACCCCCCTGTGGAGTGATCTGTGAGCTCTTTTGAGTCAACTAGAAACCTATCAGTCTTCGCTGTTAGGTAAAGATTCCCCATATTTTCCCATATTTTCTTGGTTTTCGTCTTCCCCCCCACTTCCCATATTTTCCTATATTTTCCTGGGAGTCGACGATTAATTGTGTCTGTGTGTTTCTTTCCCTCCTGACTCTGGGGCTCCGTGGACGCGATGCTTCGCGATGTTGCGAATTCTCCGCCACGTCGGACCTCTCAGGGTCGGCCCGCTCCGCGCGCGCCGGGGGCAGTGCTCGAGCCTCGAGCGCCCGCGCAGGGGGCCGCCGCGGCGCCCGCGCGGGCACGCCGGCACCGGTGCTGGCCGGGCCCCTCCCAAGCCGACGTCGGTACGGCCGGGGGCGGTGTCGGCGTGCCGGCGGCATCCCCAGATGCGCCCGACGCCACCGACGCCGACGCCGACGCCGACGCCGACGCCGACGCCGACGACGACGCCGACGCCGACGCCGACGACGGAGACCGAGACGGAGACGACGACGAAGACGACGACGACGACGACGACGACGCCGACGACGACGACGACGACGACGACGACGACGACGACGGAGACGACGACGACGCCGACGCCGACGCCGACGACGTGTGCTTGTCCGCTCACGCGTGCTTGTCCGCCGAAGCCGCTTCCCCCATGGCGACTCGAGAGCAACGACCGTCCAGCCCCAGCCGCGAAGCCACGAGCATCCCCTCGCGCCCTTGCGGGGGATCCCGACGACGACGGACGACGAGGACGGACGACGAGGGCGAGGACGACGACGAGGACGGACGACGAGGACGGACGACGAGGACGAGGACGAGGACGAGGACGAGGGCAAGATTCGTTCCAGTCGCGTGCGAACGACTCGGCTGTGGGACTGCTTCGGGTTGCGCACAGGCGGGCCACCCAGCCAGTCCCCGGAGGGGGGGGTGTCTGCCCTGACCTTCCAGAGAGCTATTTTTTAGCACTGGAGCCCTAAAAACCTAAAAAACGAAACGAAAGAGCCTAAAACCAAGACACAGAATAGCTCTAGGATAGGTTTTTAGGTCGGGTGCTATTTTCTAGCCCTCCTGGAAGGTCAGGGTGTGCGCAGTGCGAAGCTCCCCCGGGTACGAAGTACGGCTGGGACTGCTCGGGGAGCCCGTGCGCAACCCGCCCAGCCGGCGTCGACGGCGCCCCCGCGGCGCGCAGAGCGCCGCAGGGGTTGAGGCGTTGGGACGGCCCCGCACTGCTCGGGGGGCCCAGAAAAGGCTAGCTGGGATTAGAGGGCCGTGAGGGACAAAAGGGAAGGGCGCAAGGGTCGGAGGAGGAGGAGGAGGAGGAGGAGGAGGAGGAGGAGGGGGAGGAGGGGGAGGGGGGGGGAGGAGGAGGAGGAGGAGGAGGAGGAGGAAGAAAGGAGGAGGAAGGAGGAGGCGGAGGAGGAGGGAGGAGGAGGATGCTCGGGAAGGGCCATGCTCGTGTTTCTTCGAACCAGGCTGGCCAGCGAAAATTACGAAGCATGGGTCGAAAGGGACAAGGATGCAAGGGTACCCATGGAAAGGTTGCCCATACTTCCTCTGCGTGTGGACTGTACCTGTGGGGGGCTTCTGTGCGCAACCCGAAACCTCACATCGGGGATCTCTGGGCGCGGGCGGGGTTCCGGGTCCAACCGGTGTCGGGCGCCGCTGCTGTCGCGGCGTGATCTGGAAAGCTCCGGGAGGGCCATGGAACAACTCACTGTCGCGTTGTCGTCAAGAAGCCTTTTCAAAGCAACGTAAGAGTAAGTTGATCTTGAGGCGTGGGATTCCCCAGTGTGACTTCCAACCTTCTCGCAGAGGGTCGGAAGCCACACTGGGGAATACCTGAACGAGCGTGCGGATCATCTGGCCGAGTGTGATATTAATGGGATGTTGTGCGGTCCAGCGGGTTTTAATTACTGGGCGAGCTTTTCGAGCTAATCTAACGTTCTTCTGAAGACATGCAAAACCTGCTCATTTCATATTTCACTCATTCGTACCCTGCGGCTGCTCGACTAGAGCCGTCACTGGAGACCGGTGTGGGAGTTCCTGGATACCCCCCGGGAAACCTCCGAAACACCCCCGAATTGGGGGGCCAAAAACCAGAGTAGCCCCTTAGGGGTCGGGATTGCTGGGGAAGCAGCGCCCGAACGTCATGAGAATATTGAGTTGGCATCCTGGGGTGCGCCGCGCCGTTCCAAAACGAGTGCTCCTGCTGAGTCTGTATTCCGACGGCATTCGCTTTACTCGGTCTGAACGAGTTGGAAAGACAGATGCGCTCCTAGGTTTTTTCGTTCACCTTTGTGCCTCGCGCCAGGCGCCACACAATAGCGATCCTCTGAAAAAGCCAGCAGTGCCGAAGCGGGTGACGAGGGTGGTGCCCGATCTACCAAATAATGTTGATGATGGCCTGGTCATTTGAAGCACTTCTAGGCGGAAAATCGCCTCGCCTTACTCGCGATCATCAACCGTTTCCCCCGAATGATCCAAAGATCGCGAGAGCAGGCACAAACAAACATCTGTAAAGGGGTCCTGGTGTGGCTCAAGGGAGACCTCATGGAGCAATCCATCACATACTGGCTCAAGGGTCTCGGCAACGGTTATCATCCATGTTTCTTGTGTCGGACGCTCGTGGAGAACATGCACAACTACGATAACGTGTCTTTGGAAAACGATGGGTGGGGGCAGGTTGACCTCGCGTGGGGGTAAGAACTGGACTGTCGAAACAACGATTTGTTTCTATTTCGGCGCCGGCAACATCTACGAGGCGCCAGAGAGGCACAGAACGACATAATCTGCCAGCTAAATGCCAGGATGGGCAGCAAGAGCAAGTAAAGCGCCAGAGAGGCTTACAAACTAAAGAAACTGACAAATCGGTGCCAGGACCGGCGGAAAATATAAGCGATATATCCGTCAACTCGAACCCGATATCGGAGAAGCATTGGCGCGCCCCGAGAGGTCCTCAACCAGCGACCGGCCGATGCGAGGCTGAAGCTAGCACCGAGCCTAGAAAGGTCCTCGAAGATGCCAGTCCAACAAATCAAGATGAACGCGAGAGTACCAAGGTACATAGTGGCAGTGGTGGAAAATAGAGGCGCCAGTGCCGGAGCAGGACGCCTCACGGAGGGTGCGCGCCGAGCTCGGCGCCGCAGCAAAGCCAGCCTCCCAGAGCAGGAACAACAGAGCCGACGCCCCCTCAGCGGCGCAGAGTCAGCCATCGCCGCTCGCCGGGCTGCTGGAATGCCCCCCTTCCTTCATGAGCTTATCCTTCGACGAGTAGTCGGCGGGGAACGAGGAGGGCAATGCCAACAGGGCGGCAGCATTCGCAGCCCCGCGCCGAATCAGCGAAAAAGTTGGTCAGGTGTTGGTCCGCAGCGAAAGCGAAAACAACGATATAACCGATCATGCAAAATTGGAATGCCGCCTGGCCCCCTTAAAGCAGCTAGCCCTCTCCACCCACTCCTCCCTCTCCTCTTTCTCCTCCTTCCTTTCCTTGCTCTCCTCCTCCTCATCCACCTCCACCTGCACCTCCATCTCCTCCTCCTCCTCCTCCTTGTCCTCCTCCTCCTCCTCCTCCTCCTCCTGCTCCTTCCATAGCCAGTTTGACCTCCTCCTCCTCGTCCTCCTCCTCCTCCTCTTCCTCATCTTTCCCCTCCTCCTCCTCCTCCTCCTCCTCCTCCAACTCCTCCTCCTCCTCCCCTGCTACTCCTCCTCCGCCTCCTCCTCCTCCTCCTCCTCTCCTCCTCCTCCTACTCCTCCTCCTCCTCCTCCTCCTCCCCTCTCCTCCTCCTCCTCCTCCTCCTCTCCTCCTCCTCCTCCTCCTCCTCCTCCTCCTCCTCCTCCTCCTCCGCCTCGCTGCCTCCTCCCTCCTCCTCCTCCTCCTCCTCCTCCTCCTCCTCCCCCTCCTCCTCCTCCTCCTCCTCCGCCTCCTCCTCCACCTCCCATCCTCCTCCTCCTCCTCTCCTCCTCCTCCTCCTCCTCCTCCTCCTCCTCCTCCTCCTCCTTCCGTAGCCATTTTGGCTCAAGTCCGTGGCGTTGGCTCGGCCTTGTCAGACTGGCGCGGGGGGGAGCTCGCGGCCCCCAAATCGCGCGCGTTCGATTGCACAGGCGACACGCCTTGCTAAAGCACCCTACACCACAGCCCTCTTTGTCTCTTCGTCCCTTTACTCTCGTCCATGGCAAATCATGGTTCTTCCTCTGGCTCGCCAGTTAAGCCGGGAGCAGGGAAACAGAGACAAGCTTGGGCGGGGCCTTGGTACTGTCAATGGTGCTTTCATCCCCGCTCAGGCGGGAAGTGGTGGAATCGTGGCGACCTCACCTCGTGCGCCCTCTGCTCCGTCAACAAAGGGGCCAGTTTTGGAGGTGCCAAGCCAGTGTCCACCAACCCGAGTGTGCGGGCGCCCAGGCTCGAGCAGCCCCGTGTCAAGCAGCAGCACCGCGACAAGCTCCAGGAGAAAGACTTGGAGATCGCCCGCCTGCCGGAGCAGCTGCAGGCAAGTGGCAACGCCTCGGCGGCAGCAGGCGACGCCAGCGATGCTGAGGATCCCGATGAGAAGCGCCTCATGGAGATCGCTAACCCCCTCAAAGTCTTGGGCGACAACCCCAAGGAGGCCTCCATCCGTGTCGCCAGGGAGACGCTCATCAAGGAGAGGGACGCCATAAAGGAGAAGATCGTGCGTGGCAAGCCGTTTGCTGACTAGCTCCATCACTACACGGCGCGCATCGAGGCCCTCGAGAAGCAGCGCTCTTACCAGCAAAAGGAGCTCGCCAGTTTCCAGCAGCAACGTGAGCGGCTGGATGCCGCCATTGCCGACACGGGGAAGGTCCTCGCGGGCCTTGGTGCGGACGTCCAGGAGCCGGGGGCCCAGCGGTGGCAGGTCTCCGCCAAGGCGCCCACCGCTGTCCCAGGGCAGTTCAGCTTGCAGGCAATGGTGCCTGCGCTCGACCTTTCAAGTGGAGGCGCTCGGGGACGCGCTCAGAGGACTCGGGGCGGATGCCGCTCTGCCTGGCAGCGTCACCTCATGAGTCGCTTCACTGCGCGAGCTGGCCAACAAGAACCAACGACAGCGTGATGAAGCTCGAGACGACGGGTCGCAGCCGCCTGCGGAGGCCAGGGGCAGCGCCGCTGGCCCCAGCATGCCCGCGCCCGATCGGCAGGCGGAGGCCCAAGCGCGCGCAGTCCCCATGGACGCCGGCGACATCGAAGGGTTGCGCTCCTGCTTGCAGGCAGCTGCAGGGAACGACGCTCCCGATGATGACTCCCACGTGCGAGAAGCAATCAATCGGATGGGTGAGGCGGCGCAGTGCTGGGTATCCAAGCGAAGGAAGCCCAATACCTGACCTGTTCGTGATGCTCCGGGCTACATTGACTACCGCTGGGCTCCTGATTGGAGGTTCGAGTTCCTGGTGGTCGTTGTGGTCCTTCCCGAGTCAGGTGCAAGCTCTGATGCTGGCCTCATTGCTGGGCAGCCTTGCGTATGCTGGCTATAATGACGGACCTCCCCCCGAGAGGGCCGCACCCAGCCAGGCGACAGGAGCCAGAGCCGCTGCTACCTACTCGAAGGCACCCGTAGCATGGGTGCGGCCTTGCATGAGGAAACGACAGTGTGCATGGCTTCTCTATGTACACGTCTCGCGGATTGCGGTGCACCTGCATGGCAGAGCGGGAGGACAAGCTCTGTTGACGGGTTCGCTTGGTGGTCTGGCGCATGCTGACCTCAATGATTACCCTGCCCCCAGGGTCACGCCTCGCGAATCTGCGGATGCCAGAGCACCTGTTCGCCCATCCTGCCGATTTTTCACTTGGTCAAGATTACGGATTCTACTACGTGTGGCGAATCGGTTTCTATGTTGTGGAGCTGCGCTGGTCTCGCTGACCACGGTCAACGTGTCGTCCTATGGTGCCATCGGCGACGTCTTGAGCATGCCCGAATGCGCGGGCTCTGTGGTGCTGCTTCAAGAGCACCATGCGGATGCTGAGCGGCTACCTGACGTTGCACATGCTGCCGCTCGTTCGGGCTTCACAGGAGTCTGGGCGGCAACGCCCAGCACGGGGCGGGGAGGTATCTACGGGGGGCTTGCAGTTATCGCTCCATCACATATTCGCGTCAGCCTTGGACCAGATTACTTATCGGAGCCTGAGGTTGTCCAAGGCAGGGCGCTGGTCTCGCATGTGCACTGTGGGCCCTCAGGTGGTCTTGTCGTTACCTCTCTCTACCTCATTGGTTCCGAGGGCCTCAGCGAAGGCAATCTTTCTGTGGTGCGACGTCTAGTGGATTACATCACTGGCCTCAAATGCACAGCAGATACCATGGCTCATGGGGGGGACTGGAACATGGATCCAGACACCGTCCTGCTTTGGCTCAACTCTCTGCATGGCGTAGGAGTCCACACAGATGCACCGACATGTCACGTCGCCAAGCCAGGTACAGTGCGTGACCACTTTGGCATGGCAGCTTCTCTGGTCACATGGCAGCAGGGCATACGCGCACTGGAAGGGGCGAATGCCTTTCCCCACCCTCCTGCCCAGCTTTCGCTTCGCTACACATGCCGTCGGAGATGGGCAAGGGTGCTCCAACAACCTCAGAAGCTCCCCCCCTATTCCGGGTCCTGGCTGTGCCCGCTTTCCCCCGCGGTGAGGCCCAGCGGCGGGCCCGTGGCGGCGCGGCCGCTGCGCGGTCGCCGGAGGACCTTGCTGTGGCCCGGCATGCTACGATTCGAGGTCTCGATGGGGGAGCTGCTCGACCGACAAGACATCGTCGACCACGAGGAGCGGGCCAAGCGCATCACCACCACGGGGCGTCTGCGCTGGGAGTGGAAGGAGGTCAAGCCTGTGCAGCCGCCTGCTCCGCGCAGGCTGCAGGCCTACAAGATCTACGGGTGTTGGTTCAGGCATCTTCGGTCCACGTACCAACGCGTGCTCCTGTCTGCAGCGTTTCGCGCAAGACCAGCAGGATATCTTCCCTGCCAAACTCCTAACGCTTCGGGTCAATACGGGTTGTTTGCTGTTGAGGAGGGTAGGGAGGTTGCTCTCATGGCCAAGTTGGCTTGGGATCTGCAGGGCTTCTTCGCCAGGGTCCAGAAGGCTCGGTGGGTGCACGTGCTGCTGGACACAGAGGATCGCCACCTCCTTCAGGACCTGAATGCTGTGTTCTATTCAGTCAATTTCGAAGCTGCGAGCGGAGCAGGCCATCACCGAGGCTGAGAAGGTCATCAGGGTGCTCAGCCAGGTCCAGGCGGAAGAGTGGACCGACTGGGCGACCAAGGCCTTCGTCAACGGAGCCGTGGTCGCCCATGGGTATGCCAAGGTCCGCGACCTCCAGGAGACCCTGAGCTACACGATCGACGAGGGGCAGCCGCACCACATGGTCGACGCCTGCCTTCAGCACTGGGCCAAGATTTGGCCCCTACATGGCGACGAAATGTTGCAGACGCCACCTGGCACCAGCAGCTGGGGCGACCTGCCGCAGTTCGACGGGAAGGATGTGCGCCAAGTCTTGCGCGCGTTCAAGGTCTCCACAGCGCTGGGAGAGGTCAGCATCCAGCCACATGCCCCCGAGGCGGTCTCGGACATCGGCCTCCAGGTGCTGGCAGAGCTCGTCCTCAAGTGCGAAAGCCTCTGCTTCTGGCCTGATGCGCGGCTGCGTACGGTCCTTGTCAGGCTCCCGAAGGCCTCGGAAGGCGAGAGGTGATCCAGAGAAAACGGCCGGAGAGTTCCAATCCGGAAGCCAGAAGCCACTTAAAGAAGCCTGAAGCCGGAAGCCCCGGAAGCGGAAGGCCGGAAGCCGGAAGCCGGAGGCCGGGAACCGGGAGCCGGGAGCCGGAAGCCAGAAGCCGGAGGCCGGGAACCGGGAGATGGCAGCCAGAAGCCGGGAGCCGGATGAAGCTGGAAGCCGGAAGAAGCCGGAAGCCGGGCTTAAGCTGGAAGCCGGGAGCCGGGAGCCGGGAGACGGAAGCCAGAATCCGGAAGCCGGAAGTCGGGAGCCGGGAGCCGGAAGCCGGAAGCCGGATGAATCCAGAAGCCGGAAGCCGCGGAACCCAGACCCCCGACGTCATGATTTTTCCCCTAACAGCTTGCTGAACGGGGTGCTGTTGTGGTAGAAACTAACTCCGGCCGAGGGAAGTCGGAGCAGAGACATCCTCACAAAAATTTGATGGTCCGGGCCGTTTCGCTTGAGACATCCTCACAACTCTCGTTTCTGAGTTGGCTGGGATTGGCCGTTTCGCCTGAGACATCCTCGAAAAGTTGCGCTCCGGGACGCCGCGCGAGAGGTGGTCCGGGCCGTTTCGCTTGAGACATCCTCGAAACTCTGAGCGCCGAGGTGCCGTGCGAGAGGTGGTCCGGGCCGTTTCGCCTGAGACATCCTCGAAACTCTGAGCTCTGCGATGCCTTGCGCGAGGTGGTCCGGCCTGTTTCGCCTGAGACATCCTCGAAAACTCTAACCTCGGAGATGCCGCGTGAGAGGTGGTCCGGCCCGTTTCGCCTGAGACATCCTCGAACTTCTGAAATCTGAGATGCCCTGCGCGAGGTGGTCCGGCCCGTCTCGCCTGAGACATCCTCGCAACTCTGAGCTCTGAGATGCCGTGCGCAAGGTGGTCCGGCCCGTTTCGCACAAGACATTCTCGCAACTCTGAGCTCCCAGATGCCGCGCAAGAGGTGGTCCAGCCTGGGGGCCCAGAAGACCACATGTTACATATCCTCCCTAGGACCCTGGGAGCCCGCCTGAGACATCCTCGAACTTCTGAGCTCTGAGATGCCCTGCGCGAGGTGGTCCGGCCCGTCTCGCCTGAGACATCCTCGCAACTCTGAGCTCTGAGATGCCGTGCGCAAGGAAGGTGGTCCGGCCCGTTTCGCACAAGACATTCTCGCAACTCTGATCTCCCAGATGCCGCACAAGAGGTGGTCCAGCCTGGGGCCCAGAAGACCACATGTTACATATCCCCCCTGGAAGCCCCAGGAGGCCCCAGAGAGCTTCAGGAGGCCGCAGGACGCCCAGGACAGGCCCCAGGGGGGAGCAGTAGATTCCCAGGAGGCTCCCAGGAGGCCCCAGGAGGCCCCCTATCAGAACGTGTCAAGTCAATACACATCCGGTGTCGATTCGTTGATTTTTCCTGCTCTTGTGCCCCCCCCCTCCACTTTGAGGGGCCCAAGCGGCCACAAGTTAGATTTCCCCCCTAGGAGCCCCAAGAGGCTTCAGGAAACCCCAGGTGGAGTTAGCCCCAGGAGGTCCCCAAGAGGCCCCAGGAGGCACCAGGAGGCCCCCGCAACTCGGAGCTCTGAGCTACGCCGCGCTCGGGGTGGTCCGGCCCGTTTCGCTTGAGACATCCTCGCAGCACGTTTCGCCCGAGACACCGGCCCCTCTCGTCTGAGGCATCCTTGCAACTCTAAGCTCTGAGATGCCGTGCGCAAGGTGGTCCGGCCCGTTTCGCACAAGACATTCTCGCAACTCTGACCTCCCAGATGCCGCGCAAGAGGTGGTCCAGCCTGGGGGCCCAGAAAAACACATGTTACATATCCCCCCTGGGACCCTGGGAGCCCCAGGAGGCCCCAGAGAGCGCTTCAGGAAGCCGCAAGACGCCCAGGACAGGCCCCAGAGGGGGAGCAGTAGATTCCCAGGAGGCTCCCAGGAGGCCCCAGGAAGCCCCCTATCAGAACGTGTCAAGTTAATACACATCCGGTGTCGATTCGTTGATTTTTCCTCTTCCTGTGGCCCCCCCCCCCTCCATTTTGGGGGGCCCCAGCGGCCACATGTTCGCCTCTGGCCTGTTTCGCCTGAGACTTCTTCGCAGCACGTTTCGCCCGAGACATCGTCGCAACTCTGGGGTCCGAAATGCCGTTCGGGATGAAGAGGAGGAGGAGGAGGAGGAGGAGGAGGAGGAGGAGGAGGAGGAGGAGGAGGAGGAGAGCTGGTCCAGCCCCTCTCGCCTGAGACATCCTCGCAACTTCTGAGATCTGAGATGCCCTGCGCGAGGTGGTCCGGCCCGTCTCGCCTGAGACATCCTCGCAACTCTGAGCTCTGAGATGCCGTGCGCAAGGTGGTCCGGCCCGTGTCGCACAAGACATTCTCGCAACTCTGAGCTCCCAGATGCTGCGCAAGAGGTGGTCCAGCCTGGGGGCCCAGAAGACCACATGTTACATATCCCACCTGGGACCCTGGGAGCCCCAGGAGGCCGCAGGACGCCCAGGACAGGCCCCAGGGGTCCGCAGGAGAGTCCCAGGAAGCCCCCTATCAGAACGTGTCGAGTTAATACACATCCGGTGTCGATTCGTTGATTTGTCCTGCTCTTTTGCCCCCCCCTCCACTGCGGGGCCCAAGCGGCCACAGGTTAGATATCCCCCTGGGAGCCCCAAGAAGCTTCAGGAAACCCCAGGTGGGGTCCAGGAGGCCACACCTGAAGGAACGCTTCGGTTAGTAATAGTTAGCTGGAATTATAACTAGTTAGTAACTCGTTATAACTAATTACCGTGTTGGAGTTTTTGGAGTGACATGTTCGTTTTTTGCTTATACTTGAGGTTTTTTTTTGAACGTGCATTTTGTTTTTTTGGAGATTGCATGTTGTGTTATTTGCATATCGTTTTTTTTTGGGGGGGTAAAATATGCGCTGACATAATAATTTACGGTATTCCACTGGCCAAATGCACGTGATATGATCGCCAACTCTCCTGTAGACCACTGGAGATTTCACCGAACTGAAGGGGATGAGAACGGGATCGCGGGCATCATCGATGACATGCCTAGAAAAGTGTTCGCTCGCATTCACGTGCTTTGTAATCAGAATCGGAACTAAGCTCTGCGGCGGGTCGCCGTCGCATTTCACGTGGAACCACACTTGGACTGCAACGTGGCCACGATCGCGACCCATCAAAACTATGTCACCACGTTTGATTTTCCCTCCATGTTCGGTGTGCGCTTCAATGGTCGAGACTGCTGCATGCGTGCCTGGCCGCAGCTGCTGCAAAGCACTCAACAAACGTTTGCTTGCAGCTGTGGCACACTCGAACTCGCACTCCAGTGACAACCCGCGGATGTTCTGTAGATCATGCGTGTGCTGAGCCGTGAGCTGGATCATTACAGCCTTCTCGGGCCTCGTCTTGCACAGGTGGTCCTTTGCAAATATTTTGACATGTTTGTGTTTCCGCTGTTGGACAAAACGTGATTATAGCCGGAATGCAGTATCCCCAAACAGGGTTTTTAGACCCACTGCGGTTTCCAAGGTCGATTGCGTGCCCGTCCAGTGCGGGCTGGCATGGCATGTTAAACATGCCTTCTCCTCCTCCTCCTCCTCCTCCTCCACCTCCTCTTCATCCCGAATTGCCCAGAGTTGCGAGGATGTCTCAGGCGTAACGGGCTGGATTACCTCGCGCGCGGCATTTCGGACCCCAGAGTTGCGACGATGTCTCGGGCGAAACGTGCTGCGAGGAAGTCTCAGGCGAAACGGGCCGGACCACCTCGAGCGCGGCGTCTCAGAGCTCCGAGTTGTGGGGGCCTCCTGGGGCCTCCTGGGACCTCCTGGTGACCTCCTGGGGCTTCCTCCTGGGCCTCCTGTGGCCTCCTGGACCCCACCTGGGGTTTCCTGAAGCCTCTTGGGGCTCCCAAGGGGGGATATCTAACGTGTAGCCGTCGGGGCGCCCCAAAATGGGGGGGGGCCACAAGAGCAGGAAAAATCAACGAATCGACACCGGATGTGTATTAACTTGACACGTTCTGATAAGGGGCCTCCTGGGGCCTCCTGGGAGCCTCCTGGGAATCTCCTGGGGACCCCTGGGGCCTGTCCTGGGCGTCCTGCGGCCTCCTGAAGCTCTTTGGGGCCTCCTGAGGCTCGCAGGGTCCCAGGGCGAGGCGAGGCGAGGCGCGCCTGAGTCCGCCGGGGGGCGGGGCCTGGAAGGCCGGCGCGGGCGGGCCGGGGCCCTCAGTCACAGAAGTGGGAAATGTGGTCCATGCTGTGTGTGTCGTAGGAATGTTTGCTCCAAATTGTTCCACTGGTCGCTGTCTTGTGCTGCTGTATGCCATCTTCCGCTGCCAGGTTCAAGAAGCATCTTCGCTGTCAAAAACTGCGTGATATCGTCTTCCCACCGCTTCCTCTGACGCCCGTGCCTGCGGACTGCTTGCCGGTGGTCGTGGATGTCTGGCTCCCACGTCGCAGCAAGTCGGCTCCATCTGTCGTACGGTTGGTTTGCAACTTGCCCAGCCCACCGCCATTTCCGTCGAAAGTACACCGTAGTCCACTCATCCACGCGGGCCCGTTTTGCTAGATCCGCGGCAGTGTGCGTAGCTCTGCGGATAAAGACTTCCCATGGTTCGAGGTCGAAGTCGTCGTCACCACCGTCCGCATGAAACTCGTCGTCGTCGTCGAAATTCGCCCTGTGTTCGCGTCCGTCGAATGCGTGCGTTCCTGCGTCGATGTTGCCGGTGTTGTCGGTAGGGGTGTCGTTGCGAAATGCTCGGCGTCGCGGGGTGTTCACGATGAGTCGCAGCATCCGTCTTTGAGTGCGCGTCAGGGTTTGGAGCACGTCCTTGGTCATCGTCCAGGATACGGACCCGTACATGACCGTAGGCGTCACAAGTCCATTGAAAAGACGGAGTCTGCTGTGTAGTGGGTATCGCTTGTTGGTGAGCTCGTTGCGGAGCTGGTTGAACCGGCGCCATCCAGATGCTATTCTGTTGTTGAGTTCAGCGTGGTGGTACTGGTTGTCGTGAAGCGTGAGCTTGCGACCGAGGTATTTGGTTGTTTGATCTGCGCATAGAATTTCGAGGTCGTCGCCGTCAACGCTGGTGTGGGTGATGGTCCGTCCTTCACATCTGCTGAGGCTGGTAAGGATTTTGGTTTTGTCTGGGTGTAGTGCAAGCCCGCACTTTCCGGCTTCTCTCTTCAGGTCCCGAAGGATCACCTTCAATTGTCGTAAGTTGGGTGCAAGGAGAAGCACGTCATCTGCAAACCGTAGATTGGTAAGTCGCGTATGCCTGCCGTGCCCCAATTTGATGCCAAAGCCTTTACGTTCCCAAGAAGGCTTGACCTGTAAGAAAACGTGCTCGAGCACCGCGTTGAAGAGGTGAGAACTGAGCGGGTCGCCTTGCTTAACCCCGCGCTGCATGCTGAATTCCTTGCTGCTGACGTCTGTCTTAACCGTGGCGGTCTGATCCTGGTAAAATTTCTGCAACAAGGAAATGTATGAGTCTGGCATGTTCTGTTGCCGAAGTGCGTTCCAAAGGGTCCGATGGTCGACGCAGTCAAAAGCCTTCTTAAAGTCTATTGCAGCGGCCCATAAAGGGAGTTGCCACTCATAAGACTGTTCGCGCGCTAGCGTCGCGGTGAAGAGGTGGTCTTCTGTGCAAAACCCTTTTCGGAATCCAGCTTGGTCAGGTGATTGTTCAGTCTCGAAATGCGCCTCCAGTCGGTTGCATAATAATCGAGACATCAGTTTGTATAGCAGTGGGGTGATGGCGATTGGTCTGTAATTGTGGGGTAGTTGCGGGTCGCCAGACTTGTAGATGACACTGATTGTTGTGCGCCTCCATTGCTCAGGGGGTTCTCGCCCAGGCGTTGTGATGTCGTTGAACAGCTTCAGCAAGTGTGATTCGATGACGTCTCCCCCAGCCTTGAGCAGCTCCGCGGTGATACCAGCAGCGTCTTTACATTTGCCGTTTTTGAGTTGCGTAACTGTGTGGTGCAATTCTTCTAGAGTAAACTGTGGGATCCCGTGGTGCGCATGATGTCGTGCATTGTCGTGTGCGCCGTGCGGCTGGGCGTCTGTAGGCTCGTCGGTCTCTGCGCAACGTCTGTACAACTGTTCGTAGAAGTCGGCGAAGATGTCTGCGATGCCTTGGCGGTCCGTCTCGCTGTCCCCGTCTTTCGTTGCCATGCTCGGTATCATGTCTTTACTTCTGCTAGATTTGATGCCAGATATCTTTTTGAGATTTCGGAAGTTGCGTAAAATTTCAATCAATTCGGAGTGCCGTTGAGCTCGCTTGATAAGCCGGTGTTGTCGCATGATGCTTTTGCTGAAGGCTTTTCTGGCGGTTGCGTCGGAGTGCGGTGTGTTCCTGCGCTGGTTGATGAGTGTCCGTAGGAGTCGGGTGGCTTCGTCGTCTTCGTCTTTGTCGTGTGTCTGTTGTTGTTGGTGTTGCTGCTGCTCTTCCTGGAACTCTTTGTATGCCGCTGCTATCGCTTTTTCGGTGTGTGCGTATGTGTCGCTCGGGTCGTACAATGCACAGTCGCCTATCAGACGCTGTCGCAAGTGACGCTGGAAATCTAGGTCGTCTTGTCGAGGTGGATGATGGCGCGTTTGCTTGTGTCTTCGTCTCTTCCGTCGCGGTGGGCGGTGCTTGGTGCTGTCCACAGCAAGTCGGAGGTGCACGGCTTGGTGATCAGAGCCGAGGTCGGGAGTGGGCGATGCAAACGCATCAAGTATAAGATGCCGCGCACGTTGATCAACAAGGATGTAGTCGATCTGGGTTTGCGTGTTCTTCGAGCCGGGGTGCGTGTAAGTGAACACATGCTGCGGGCGTTTGCAAAACATAGTGTTTGCGATGCTGAGTTTGCGCGTGCACGCCCAAGACCGTAGCCAAGCACCACGTTGATTACACCCACTCTGGCCGTAGTTGCCGATAGTTCGTTTCTCTGCGTCGTGGGTGTAATCATCGTCTATGTTGTCTTTCCGTCTTCCCACTCGCGCGTTAAAGTCGCCTGTCAGTATGAACGTTATGTTCCTCTTCGTGGCGTCGGCGTGGATTGCCGAAATCATATCGTAGATGCTTTGTACGTGCTGGTCCCCATATCCACCGTGCGGAAAATGCGCCGTGGTGATCCAGAGTTGGTACTGTGGTAGGTCTATGCCGATGTAGGCGAGCCGCTCGTTAACAGCACTGAAACTCTTGACGTGTTGGGCGTGTCGTGCGTGTACCAAGAAACCCACACCTCTCGTTGGATGCTCATGTCCGGCAGCTGCAAACACATGTCCACCAAGCTTGGTAAACCACATCTCTCGCGTCGAAGTGCGCCATGTTTCGTTGAGTGCCACAACGTCCCAATGTATGTCTGTGAGCTCGCATATGAGTAAATCGATGGCCGCGTCATTGGTGAGGCTCCTGGCGTTTTTGTGGACTATCGTCAGTGCTTCGTCGAAGTGGTTGGTTGAAGAAGCAGTCGTCTTCTCTGTCTGGTCATCGACGCTTGCGCACGCCATCGTTGATGCAGGCTTTGCCGCGCCATGCTGTGTGATTGCGGCCAGTCGTTGTTGAAAGCGTTGGTGGTGTATGCATGCCGGCAGGTCTCCCTCGGCGTTGCTGTATCGTCCCCGCCCCCCACCAGCACTGCTTTTGAATTGCTGCTCCTGCTGAGGAAGCTGTTGTGCGATCTGACGAGGTATATGTGGATAGTCGGATGTTGGACGCTGGAGGTCGAAGTTTTTCGCTGGTGGATGGTGGAGGTCGACAGGTGCAGGTGGAGGTGGAAAGTTGGATGCTGGACGCTGGAGTTCGAAGTTTTGCGCTGGTGGACGGTGGAGGTCGACAGGTGGAGGTGTAGGTGGATAGTCGGATGCTGGGTGCTGGAGGTCGAAATTTCGCGCTGGTGGATGCTGGAGGTCGACAGGTGGAGGTGGAGGTGGAAAGTCGGATGCTGGACGCCGGAGGTCGAAGTTTTGCGCTGGTGGACGGTGGAGGTCGACAGGTGGAGGTGGAGGTGGAAAGTCGGATGTTGGACGCTGGAGGTCGAAGTTTTTCGCTGCTGGATGGTGGAGGTCGACGGGTGGAGGTGGACGTGGAAAGTCGGATGCTGGACGCCGGAGGTCGAAGTTTTGCGCTGGTGGACGGTGGAGGTCGACAGGTGGAGGTGTAGGTGGATAGTCGGATGCTGGACGCTGGAGGTCGAAATTTTGCGCTGGTGGACGGTGGAGGTCGACAGGTGGAGGTGGAGGTGGAAAGTCGGATGCTGGACGCTGGAGTTCGAAGTTTTTCGCTGCTGGACGGTGGAGGTCGACAGGTGGAGGTGTAGGTGGATAGTCGGATGCTGCACGCTGGAGGTCGAAATTTTGCGCTGGTGGATGCTGGAGGTCGACAGGCGGAGGTGGAAGTGGAGAGTCGGATGCTGGACGCTGGAGGTCGAAATTCTGCGCTGGTGGATGCTGGAGGTCGACAGGTGGAGGTGGAGGTGGGGAATCGCTTGCAAGAGGCTGGAGGTCAGGGTGCTGGACTGGTTGACGCTGGAGGTCGATCTGAACAGGTAGATGCGGAATGGGTGGGGGTGGAGGTGGGAAGGAGGACGCTGGAGTCGGAAAGGCTAGTGTCGGAGAACCCGGAAGAGCATGAGAAAGATGATGTGTAGCCGTTTGTCCACGTAAGTGTTCCGAGCCCGCGCAGATATAAAACGAATGTGCGCATGTCGATCTCGAGCTGCTTGCGGTAGTGGTAACTTTGCCCACATCCGGAGCCGCCTCCAGAACCGTAGATCCTGTCAAACACTGGTGCGAAAGAGAGTGGAGGAGAAATGCATCGGGGTGAAAGTCGGAACGTGTACGCTGGAGGTGGATGTCGAAAGATGGAGGTTTGGAGCTGGGCGTGGGGGAGTCGATGTAACATGTGGTAACATGTGGTCTTCTGGGCGCCCAGGCTGGACCACCTCTTGCGCAGCATCTGAGAGCTGAGAATTGCGAGAATGTCTTGTGCGAAACGGGCCGGACCACCTTGCGCTCGTTTCTCCCGGCCAGGCTGAGACGCCTGGCTCGGAAGAAACGGGCTGGACCACCTCGCGTGCGGCATCTCGGAACTCAGTATTGGAAGGATGCCCCAAGCGAAACGGGCCGTTCTACCTCTCGGCTCCCGTTAAGCCCTCTCGTGCCATTCCTAATCCCTCCTCCTCCTCCTCCTCCTCCTCCTCCTCCTTCTCGTCCTCCTCCTCCTCCTGCCTGCTCCCTCCTCCTCCTCATCCTCCTCCTCCTCCTCCTCCTCCTCCTCCTCCGGCACGTTTTGAGACGTCGCTAAAAGGTATATAGAAATCCTGTTTGGGGAACCCTGTCTCGGAGCCCAGAGTTGCGAGGATGTCCCAGGTCGCACCTGGTCGACGAGTAAGCTGTCGGGTCGCGGGCAACTTTAAGAAGCAAACTTTAAGAGGAACTCAGAAGCAACTTTAAGAGGAAGCGGGGGAGGGCGCGGAAGCGAGGGGACATGTCGTGATGGTTCCCTCGGGGATGATATCGAGAGGTACACGGCGCACGTCTCAGAAGAAAAATCGTGACGGCGGATGTCTGGGGAGGGCGGAAGGCAGTGCGCGCATGACGGATGCTGAGGCGGCAGAAACGACGACGGCGGGGGCAGGGAGGCGGAGGCAGAGGCGCAGCAGCGGGAGGCGGGAGGCGGGAGGAGGGAGGAGGGAGGAGGAACCAGGCGGGAAGTGGGAAGAGGGAGGCGGGAGAAGGAATGAGAGAGGTTGTGATTGGAGCTCCTGTGCTACGAAACGTCTCAGGCAGAATGGGCCAGACCATCTCGCGCGCAACATCTTCGAGCCTCGCATTGCGAGGATGGCTCAATCGAAACGGGCCGGACCACCTCGCGAGCGACATCTTGGAGCTCAGTATTGGAAGGATGTCTCAAACGAAACGGGCCGGACAATCTTTCGCACACGTTTTGACAAGTCCACATCGCACTCGCTTCCCGTTAGGTCCTCTCCTGCAAACTCCTCCTCCTCCTCCTCCTCCTCCTCCTCCTCCTCCTCCTCCTCCTCCTCCTCCTCCCCCTCCTCCTGCCTGCTCCCTCATGCACATCATCCGCCTCCTCCTTCTCCCTTCCATCTCCTTCTCCTTCTCCTCCTCCTCCTCCTCCTCCTCCTCCTCCTCGACCTCCTCTTCATCCCGAACGGCATCTCGGAGCCTAGAGTTGCGAGGATGTCTCCAGCGTAACGGGCTGGACCACCTCGCGCGCGGCATCTCGGACCCCAGAGTTGCGACGATTTCTCGGGCAAACGTGCTGCGAGGAAATCTCAGGCGAAACGGGCCGGACCACCTCGAGCGCGGCGTCTCAGAGCTCCGAGTTGCGGGGGCCTCCTGGTGCCTCCTGGGGCCTCCTGGGGACCTCCTGGGGCTTCCTCCTGGGCCTCCTGTGGCCTCCTGAACTCCACCTGGGGTTTCCTGACGCCTCTTGGGGCTCCCAGGGTGGATATCAAACCTGTGGCCGTTTGGGCCTCTCCAAATGGAGGGGGGGGCACAAGAGCAGGAAGAATCAACGAATCGACACCGGATGTGTATTAACTTGACACGTTCTGATAGGCGGCCTCCTGGGGCCTCCTGGGAGCCTCCTAGGAATCTCCTGGGGACCCCTGGGGCCTGTCCTGGGCGTCCTGCGGCCTCCTGGAGCTCTCTGGGGCCTCCCCCTCCTCCTGCCTGCTCCCTCATGCACATCATCCGCCTCCTCCTTCTCCCTTCCATCTCCTCCTCCTCCTCCTCCTCCTCCTCCTCCTCCTCCTCCACCTCCTCTTCATCCCGAACGGCATCTCGGAGCCTAGAGTTGCGAGGATGTGTCCAGCGTAAAGGGCTGGACCACCTCGCGCGCGGCATCTCGGACCCCAGAGTTGCGACGATGTCTTTGGCGAAACGTGCTGCGAGGAAGTCTCAGGCGAAACGGGCCGGACCACCTCGAGTGCGGCGTCTCAGAGCTCCGAGTTGCGGGGGCCTCCTGGTGCCTCCTGGGACCTCCTGGTGACCTCCTGGGGCTTCCTCCTGGGCCTCCTGTGGCCTCCTGGACTCCACCTGGGGCTTCCTGAAGCCTCTTGGGGCTCCCAGCTGGGATATCAAACCTGTGGCCATTTGGGCCTCTCCAAATGGAGGGGGGGGGCACAAGAGCAGGAAGAATCAACGAATCGACACCGGATGTGTATGAACTTGACACGTTCTGATAGGCAGCCTCCTGGGGCCTCCTGGGAGCCTCCTGGGAATCCTGCGGCCTCCTGGTGCCTCCTGGGACCCCTGGGGCCTGTCCTGGGCGTCCTGCGGCCTCCTGGTGCCTCCTGGGGGCCTCCTGGAGCTTCCTCCTGGGCCTCCTGTGGCCTCCTGAACTCCACCTGAGGTTTCCTGACGCCTCTTGGGGCTCCCAGGGGGGATATCTAACCTGTGGCCGCTTGGGCCCCTCAAAATGGAGGGGGCACAAGAGCAGGAAAAATCGACGAATCGACACCGGATGTGTATTAACTTGACACGTTCTGATAGGAGGGCCTCCTGGGGCCTCCTGGGAGCCTCCTGGGAATCTCCTGGGGGGCCCTGGGGCCTGTCCTGGGCGTCCTGCGGCCTCCTGAAGCTCTTTGGGGCCTCCTGAGGCTCGCAGGGTCCCATGGAGGATATGTCACATGTGGTCTTCTGGGCGCCCAGGCTGGACCACCTCTCGCGCAGCATCTGAGAGCTCAGAGTTGCCAGAATGTCTTGTGCGAAACAAACCAGACCACCTTGCGCACGGCATTTCAGAGCTCAGAGTTGCAAGGATGTCTCAGGCGAGACGGGCCGGATCACCTCGCGCAGGGCATCGCAGAGCTCAGAAATTCGAGGATGTCTCAGGCGAAACGGGCCGGATCACCTCTCGCGCGGCATCTCCGAAGTCCGAGTTTCGAGGATGTCTCAAGCGAAATGGGCCGGACCACCTCGCGCAAGGCATCGCAGAGCTCAGAGTTTCGAGGATGTCTCAAGCGAAACGGCCCGGACCACCTCTCGCACGGCACCTCGGGGCTCAGAATTTCGAGGATGTCTCAAGCGAAACGGACCGGACCACCTCTCGCGCGGCGTCCTGGAACGCAACTTTTTGAGGATGTCTCAAGCGAAACGGCCCGGACCACCTCCCGCGCGGCGTCCCGGAGCGCAACTGTTGAGGATGTCTCAAGCGAAACGGCCCGGACCACCTCTCGCACGGCACCTCGGGGCTAATTTTTTTTAGGATGTCTCAAGCGAAACGGCCCGGACCACCTCTCGCGCGGCGTCCCAGAGCGCAACTGTTCGAGGATGTCTCAAGCGAAACGGCCCGGACCACCTCTCGCGCGGCGTCCCGGAGCGCAACTTTTCGAAGATGTCTCAAGCGAAACGCCAATCCCGGCCAACTCAGAAACGAGAAATGTGAGGATGTCTCAAGCGAAACTACCAAAACCATGCAATTTTTGTGAGGATGTCTCTGCTCCGGGTTCCCTCGGCCGGAGTTAGTTTATACCACAACAGCACCCCGTTCAGCAAGCTGCTTGGGGAATAAAGCACCATGCCTCTCAAACATATCAGCCAAGTGGATAGCCATGTGATGTTTATACACCCAATATTTGGCACCATATGAACGCTGGTGAAGCTCCAAATGTTTCGACACTGCTGACTCAACCTCGTCGCGTGTGCATGGCAATCGCCTCGACGCGCAGAGAATAACATCCACGGCGTCACATAACGCCAGCATGCTTGCTATCTGGTCTGCGACTGCATCGCATGATGGTGTACTGAAAATGACTTGCCTGATGTATAGAGCCAGCGCGGGAATCGCAGATAGCTCTTGCGAGGCACTCGCCTGGATCTCTCCCGTTTCCCAGACTGTTGCCGCAGAGTGGTGTTTGGATGGCCGCGTCCACTTCATGAAGTAATCGTGGAGGTCGTCGGCGCTGCACAATTTCTTGAAATCTTTGTGCTATAGGAGGGCCCTGACTTCCCGATCAAAAATGCCGCTAACGAAATATACGCGCATCCAATCGAAGCAGAAAAATGTCATCACCAAGTATCTAAGAAACGGGTCCAGTGCGACATGCGTTGGGTGGAAATTCCAGCCTTTCACCTGCGTCACAGATGTGTACTGCGCGTCTGTGAGCTCGTCTCGCTGGTACCTCTCCCAATCAGGGCGCAACCTCTCCAAGATCGCGACGACTGTCGCGTCGGTGTTGTATACGAATTTGCTTTTGTCGGGGCAGGTATCATCAACGTATGTCCCCGAACTGTCGAATTGCGTGTAGCCGGATTTCTTGTTAAGGACGTTCGTGCAAATTGCGCAGGGCTTGGAGCCAGCGTGCCCCTTGTTCATATGAAGCCCCCTCAATGCCTCCTCGTCTCCTATAACACGCGCCAATCTCGCAACTATCGTTGCGTATGGTGTTGCGTCACCCAGCGCAGATACATCCAGCGTAACCCCCGTTGTCTCAAAGTTAACGCCACCCGATCTATTTAAAAAAGAGCTCGCTGAGCATCATGCGAATAGGTTGCCCAATGCCCCCAGGCATATCTTATACCTTGGCAACGCGCGCGGCGCTGAGGGTGAACCATATATCTTCGTTTTGCAAGTGTTCGTCAAATTCGGCAAACGACCAGTACACATCATCCATACCACGGTAGTCGTTGCCTTTCGCGAGAGGATCGCGCGGCGATATACCATCGAAATAAAGAATTATTTTCCAAGGCGCAACTAAAGAACATGGGTGCTTTTGCAATTGTTGGCGCATCAATGACCTGAACGGCCCGCTTTTCTTGCACATGGCGCGCAAGAACGCCCCTGGGTTACGCGCCCAATTCTCAAATTTGCCCCCATCGTTATCGTCGCCAACAGGCATCTGCATGCCATTCAATATAAGGCCATATGTGTTACGATCATTGACCACATGTTTCTCATATGCCCTATATTTGGGACCCCCGCGAGACAGCGTCTGGCAACCCATTGTCACGAACGTAAGTGAGCACGTGAGACAATGCTGCCTGGGAAACCTACGGGCCGCGGTGGACCTCAACTAATGCCTCGGAGTGTGTTCGGGGCCGCTTCGGCCGCGGACCCGACGCCATACCAGCCAAAATGCTTACGGACTGATGCGATATGCGATGACCGCAACGCAATCGGCACGAGTGAGATGCGACGATCGCACCGTGTTTGTTTTACACTACATATGCATAAGCGAATCCATCGCTGCAACAACAAACAATGAGATGTGCTGGCCTGCGACCGATCGTCGATGAACGCCAAGGCAGCGGACCACGCCTCAGCGCGCGAGCGCACGCCAGGGCCCCACTTGATCCTCGTGTCGCTTCGCCCCACTACGGGGCGATATACCTGATTGTCGTTATGGGTCAGGACGTAGCCAGCCCTGTGGTGGAGGTGCCCCGCCTTCGCAGGCAACGGCAGCACCTTCGGCTTCGCGACGTGGCTTGAGGGCCTCTTCGCGACGACCTTGCCCGTGCTATTGCCCGTGCCCTTGCTGCCCTTGCCGTGTCCCTTGCATGTGATATGGCCTTTGTGCTTGTGTTTGATGCCCTTGCCCTTGCCCTTGCCCGTGCTCTTCGGCTGCTCTGCATCCTCTGATGCATCTGCTTCGGCGGCACCGGCGACCGCGTCGCCAGCCGCGGCGGTGCGCTTGCGCGCGGCCGTCGCCGCGGCCGCCGCCTTCGCCTTGGTGGCGTGCAGCTTGCGCAGGGCGGCCTCCTCGTCGCTCAGGTTGGCATCGGGCTCTTCGTCATCAACTGTTGGCTCGGCCGCCGCCGTCTTGCCGAGCGTTGGCTCCCCACGAGGCGGAAGCTTCGCCTTTGGTGGCTCCAGAGGGCAGCCCCCTGAAGATGCCCCTGTGTGCACCCCTGTAGACGCCCCTGCAGACCCAGCTGCGTGTCCTCCATGGAGCGCCACATTGGCGAAGAGCGCCGCGGCCAACTGCCCCCCGAACATGTTCTGGTACATCTGCATCTGCCCACCAACCGTCACATCTGGCATCGCGGCCTTGGCGTGGGGGGGCGCGACGGGCTCAACGGTGGCAATATTCCTGATCTTGCTGGAAGACCCTCGCACGAACTCGGGCTCGTCGGCACCCATGCCCCCCATGCATGGGCCTTCGGCGTTGTCATGCGCCTCTCCCCACCGTGCCTCGCGATGCATCTGGTCGGTGGCGTCGCAATCCCAGGTCGTCCTGTACCCGCGTTTGGCCCGCGCTTTCGCAGTGACAGCTGCGCCCAACTTATTCTTCACATCCTTCAATAGTTTCATCCACGCATCTGCCTTGTCACATTTCCCAACGGCATGTGCCACCACAGCCGCCACTCGCGCCTTACTTTTTTCAGATCATATACGCATGCCAATTAGCGCGGCACGGTTGACCACACTGTTTACACACGCCTTCTCTGATACGCCCCCCCTCCCTTCAACTTAGCGAGCTCAGTCGCTGTGAGGCATTTAGAGAAGACGGTTACCTCCTGCCACTTCATAGAACCGCTGGTGTATCCCAGCAAGCCAGTCTTGTTACCAACGGCCGAACAAAGCTGGGCAAGCTCTCGCGAGCCCCAGTGGTCCAGCGCATTGTCTCGAATGGCATTCGCGAGGAGTGGCGCGTCATCGGTGCTCGAGTTTCCCAGACTGTCAACTTTGAGGAGCAACTGGTCGAATTGACACTTGGCCACTGCGGCGGGATCCAACCCACAGCTTATCTGCGTTTGCACCCATTCGTGCATATGGTTTAGCTCAGCGATAAGGTTTGGCACGGACGTCATTGCGTAGTAAACGCAAGTAGATGGCGCGACAGATCGCGACGTGGCAAGTGGATATCGCGAACGTCAGACTCGCGAGCCAAATGGGATACGGATAATATGCCAACGGCAACATCACATGCAATTGCAGGGCGGCCCGACCGCGGTGGGGGGTGCATTGGGGGGGGCAACAATGGTGCAGCCCCCCACGCCGTCGCCAATCACCCTCATCCGCACATCCCCTCCCCTGCTTCGCTGTCGTCGTTACCGCTCTGCGGCCAGACCGCAAACCACAAACGGGATCGTATGCAATCATGTGCATGATGTTAAATGCAACAGATGCAAGATAGTTCGACACACGACGCACGGCTTTACAGCTTGCATTTCTAATGCGCGATCCGACTCGTGATCCGGCCACGTCCATGGACTTCGCATGCTCAAGCCATGCGACTGCGACGCTGTGCGACTCGATCGCAGCCTCACGGTCCAGAATTGAGTTCATCCGCTCATCCTTCGCCTTGGGGAACGCGGCGTAGTCGACATCTGCCTGTTGAGGCTGCTGGGGGTCAGGGTGGGGGATGGCCGTGTTATGGGGCGGGAAACTTAATTAGCGATGCGTTATGAACCACATGCATGCCTTTTTGGTCAGTGTTTTCACACGGGAGCGAGTCGACGCCACATCCTTGTTCGCAGCCTTGACAATCTCTTTCTTCTGGCGAGCCCGCTCCTCACGCTCCTCCCTAAGCCCATGACGAACCTGCGCCTCCATCGCCTTCTGCTTGCTGGGCTTCATCATTGCAGCCAGAACAGTTTACGTGCAAGGGCCTGCGCGCACACACGCACACACACACACGCGCACACCTTGGGCCAATATGCTTACGAACGGCTCGATCGCCGCCGTAGCGCCGCCCTATAGACCCCACCGGCGTGCAACCCCACATGTGCATGACGTCGCATTCTTGCACGCAGCGCCACAAGCGATACGATGAATGCGTTTGCACGCGTGGGCTACCCTAGTAGCTGCCCCGCTGCCCCGTAGCGAACCCCGCAAAGCTGCTAGAGCGCGCTGCGCGACGCCAAGGGCCTTGCGGCCCCGTGCCCGAGTGAGGCCACCCACTGCAACGAGGCGATCAGTTGCACGAATGTGCCCATTCCTCCACACCTCTGCCTCCCGCAAAACCATGCGGAACACCTCCTCGGCGGCCTCCGCCTGTTTCATGGCTCGCTCCAGCTTCTTGAACGCCGCATCTACCTTTCGGGGAGGGGGGCGATATGGCGTGAACACGACCCTACCAACCCACACCTGAAAACATTCAAACCCTGTAACACACGAATCGATTGGGGTGCCGAATCGAATCGCAGCAACGCAAGACAATATGATTCGTACACGTGTGCATCAACACACATATACATGCAACGTAATGCAAGTCAGTATAGTAGCTAACACTACTAAACACAAAGACTACATAACGAGCCCAACCTTCTTGTCGTTCTTCTTCGCCTGTGATTTAGTGTAGTTCACGTGCCTGGCGGTGGCCGTGAGCGCGGCGTTGAAGTCCGCCCTGTCCTCGCGACGGTGTTGGGCCCGTAGTGCCTTGAGTTGGGCGGACATCGCAGGCATGATGTGCACAACGGCGCGCAGACGCCTCGCGCGAGAGAGACGCGCCTCGCGTACCACAACGGCTACGGCCGAGATGCATATTGCGACTTAGTCGCACAATGCAATATCACATGATGCATCCCCCCTCTAATATTCGCACCGCCGTCGGCACCGACGCCGTGGTTCGCCGCCGCCTCACATCATCATCATCACCGTCACTGTCGTCATCGTCGGCATCCTCATCATCATCATCATCACCGTTCGTCGTCATCACCATCATACTCATCATCGCAATCCGCCCCTCTTCCCCACCGCAGCATTCGTCGTGTGCCGTCCTGGAGATCCTTCCACAACATCAACGTTGATCGCCGTCCCTCCACCCGCCCTCTCATTCGTTGCACTACGTTTGAACCACCTCCCGTGCAACATCCTGTCCGTCCGCACTCTCCTCACCATCGTTATCTCATGCTCCCACTCGTGGCCGTCGCCGTCGTCGCCATCGTCGCCGTCGTCGCCGCCGTCGCGCCCCGACCCCCCTGGCCGCGGCGGGGGCGCGCGCAGGGCGGTGCCGCTCTGGAGGGGGTCGGCGCACGACGGCGCCGCCGACGACGACGACGGCGACGACGACAACGGCGGTGACGAAGACGACGACGACGACGACGACGACGACGGCGATGACGACGGCGACGAGGACGACGGCAACGGCAACGGCGACGGCGGCGGCGACGGCGGCGGCGACCACGAGGGCAATGCGACACACCACAACGAGAAAACGAGATGACACGGGGCGGGGGGGGGGCACATGAGCTCGAGCGAACGAGGACCTGGATATCTGATAGCGTCGACTGAACACTGGGAATGGGACGAGGCGGCGGAGGAGAGCTGGTGACGATGGCGACGGTGGCGAAGGTGGTGGTGACGGTGGTGACCGACGACGACGAAGACCGATTGCGGTGGTGGCGATGACGATACTGTGATGAGGCGATGAGGTGACGACGGGAAACGAGCGGCGGAAGATAGAAGCAACGAGGGAAGGACGATGGACGGATGATGAGCGAACGCTGGAGGACGACGATGGACGGGCGATGGGGGCAACAAAGGAGGGGCCATGGAGGACGGGCTGCGGGGGCGATAATGCGAGGATGATGCTGCGCCGTGTTTTTTTTTTTTTTTTTGTTGCGGCTCGTGGCCCCTGTGGCGGTGTGTATCTGCGCGCGCGCCGTGGGGCCGATAACTATCATCGCGTCCACTTAAATTATCCACAGCAGATGCACATCTGTGGATTCTAGACAAGACGTCAACTACAGGAGCGGGAGGTGTATACTATCAACTGATCACGAACGACCCCAAATGCAAACCCGTCGACCGAAATTTCACCCCTGGAATGATCCAAGACCGCTCAAATCGTCGCCACCAGGACTCACCACCAGGAAACTGTGATCCGACCACCCCGCTGTCGTATATGAGAAACTCATATACGACAACTTTGTCGTACATGAGAAACTCATATACGACAGCGATGTCGTCAACACTATCACACCGAGTTTGTCGTATATGAGTTTCTCATATACGACAGCGCTGTCGTATATGAGTTTCTCATATACGACAGCGCCGTCGTATATGAGAAACTCATATACGACACAGTTGTCGTATATGAGAAACTCATATACGACAACTGAGCCTCTGATCGCTTCAGAAGGAGAGGAGGGGGGAAACTATTCTCGCAGTCGCGATTGCGAAGAGATCGGGAGGCAGCGCGCGAGCCTAGAATTAGCGATGCAGCACCTGCCGTGACCTCAGCTGCAGCCCTTGGCCGCCGTCGTGGCAGCCCAAAGCCGCCTGTCGCTGCAGCCCTTGGCCGCCGTCGTGGCAGCCCTTGGTCGTGGCAGCCCTTGCCGCCAGTCGCGGCAGCCCTTGCCGCCGTCGTGGCAGCCCGTGGCCACAGCTGTAGTAGCCACCGGCGCGGCCCTTGCCACCGTCGCGGTAGCCACTGTCCTACGACAGGTTGGCATCGCGCCACGCGCGCTGGGCCTCCCTCCACACATGCGCGTGGAGCCTCTTGTTCCACCCGATGTACTTCATCTGCTGATAGTCGTAGCCATCGAAGCCCTCGACCAGCTCTTTCACCGCCAGGGCCTCGGCGAGGCGGATGTGCTTGCCACCGCGCGGCCGCGGGACGTAGTAGTCGTCGTCGCCGCCCTTGTGGCCGCTGCCCTTGCCACCATCGTAGTAGCCCTTGTGGCCGCTGCCCTTGCCACCGTCGCAGTAGCCCTTGTGGTCGCTGCCCTTGTCGCCGTCGTGGCCGCTGTCGCGGTAGCCGACGTCGTTCCGGCTGCTGTCGTAGTAGCGGCCACGCTTGCCGTAGTAGCTGCTGCTGTCGTGCTTGCCACCGTGCTTGCCACTGTGGTAGTAGTCATCGTGCTTGCCACCGCTGTGGTAGTAGTCATCGCCCTTGCCACCGCTGTGGTAGTAGTGGTCGTCACCCTCGCGCTCGTAGTAGCCATAGCGCTTGCATGGGCGCTTCTTCGGCTGTGGCTCATCACCGTCGTAGTCGCGGCCCTTGCCACCGTCGTAGGCGCTGTCCTTGCCGCCGATGTAGTTGCCCATATCGCTGCCCTTGCCACTGGCGCCCCTGCCACCGTCATAGGCGGTGCTCCTTGCCACCATAGTAGTAGCCCGTGCCGCTGCCCCTGCCGCCGTCGTAGGCGCTGTCCTTGCCACCGCTGTAGTAGCCCATGCCGCTGCCCTTGCCACTGTCGTAGCCGCTGCCCTTGCCGCCGTCGTGTGCGCTGCCCTTGCCACCGTCGTGGTAGCCCATGTCGCCGTAATCGTCGTCGTCTTGAACGAAGTGCTGCAGGCCGTGCATCTGGTTCATGCTCGGGCTCATCGCGGGCGCCATGTCGAACATGTCGAGCAGCTGGTCCGCCGTGCACTGCCTCGCGTGCTTCGGCGGCGGGGCGGTCGGCGGCGGCCGCGGCCCGTGGTGCTTCGCCTCAGGTGGGACCGCAGGCTGCCGCGGCCCGAACTTCGACTTCGGCTTTAGCGGCGGCGGCGGGGCTGGCACCCGCAGCGCTGGCTGCGGCTCGGCAGCGCTGCAGCCGCGGCGGCGGCGGTTGAGGTCCTCCGCCGCGTCCAGGAGGAGCGCCACCGCAGCTTCGTTCATGGCGCTGGTGCTGCTGCGCGTGGTGCGATGCTGGTTGCGCGGGTGCTGCTGCGCGTGGTGCGCTGCTGGTTGCGCTGGTGGGGCTGCGCGTGGTGCAGCACCGCACTGACGCGACGCCCCAAACGCTTGGGCCTGAAAAATGGCAACGGATGAGGATATGGAGGTGAGGCTGTTGAAGATGGTCGAGGCAATCGTATGCAACATGCGTGCACTGTCCTTTTTTCTGCGCCATGCAACCCCATGCGGCGTACCGCAACGCATGCGCGTTGCTACACTAGCTGCATGCACCCCCCAATACAAACGTGAAACACTATGGGCGGCCGGCGGCAGACGACGGGCGACGGGCGACGGGCGCCGACAGCGGACGCCGACGACGACGACGACGACGACGGCGACGACTGAGGGGTTCACCGCCGTTTGTGCTCAATTCCGATGCCCCATGCAGGGCCACGTCCCCCCGCGGCCCTCCCAGGGCCCATCGGGGGACATCCATATGCCATGGCTCCCAAGGTCCCTCGAGGACCATCCCGCGAGCCGCGGTGATGGCACCGCGTTCGACGAGAGGATCCCCGATGCCATCGCGAGGTCAGCGATTTCGGCGGCGTTCGCCGAGCTGAACGTGGAGCTTGGAATGAGAGCGGGGAACGGGGGGGGTGAGAAGGGGTGGATGGATAAGGTTCATAGCACATACCCCCCATAAGGAGTTGAAGCGCCAGTGCCAACGCGAAGACGACGCAGAGCGCGAGACGAAGAGGCCGAAGCTGGAGATGCACAGCGGCTGCAGCGGC
>CAUYUJ010019741.1:52453-132453 GCA_963575745.1 Prorocentrum cordatum
TCCCCCCCCCTCCCCTCCGCCCTCCTTCCCACCTTCCCTGCCCTCCTCCTCCTCCTCATCCTTCCTCCTCCTCCTCCTCCTCCTCCTCCTCCTCCTCCTCCTCCTCCTCCTCCTCCCCCTGGGGGGGGCCCGTCGTGCCGACGCCAGACCTGTCGAGGGGGTCGATGGGGAGGGGACTGCCGAATGCCTAAAGGCCCCCCAGCAGGGGGGGGGCACGCAAGGGCCACAGCCCTCCCCACAGTTGCGGCCGAACTGCCTCGCGAGCGACCCGCCGGCGGGCGGCGGCGCTGCGGCCTTCGGCGGCGGGCCCGCCTGCGGCTCCCCGCCGCCTCCCGCAAGCCTGCGCCTCAACGCCGCGCCCTTGGCGGGCGGCTTGCGCTCCGCCGTCCCCGCCCACTTGGCGCGCGGGTGCTGGGACCTCGGGGACGGCGGCGGCGACGGCGACAACGGCGGCAGCGACGGCGACGGCGATGGCGGCGGCGGCGGCGACGACGGCGGCGACGACGACGGCGGCGATGGCGACGGCGACGACGGCGGCGGCGGCGGCGGTGACGACGACCGGGACCTCGTCATCCCCACCGCCTTCCCAGCGTTCCAGCGGGCCTCCGCGCAGGTCGACGCCTCGCTGCCCCCGCAGTGTCCCGACGTCTCGCCGTCGCCCTGGCGCCCTCGGTGTACGGCCGACGGCTCGCTGCTCGCCTGTCCGAGCAGCAGGCCGAGGCTCTGGTGGTCGGCGGCCGCTGCTTCTTCCTCTCCGTGGACTGTCAACTGCTGGCCATCTCCCCAGTGCCCTTGGTGCGCAGCTGGTGCCGCGCGACCTCCCTGCAGTGAGGGGCCCTCGGTCAGGGCCAAAGCGGCGCTCGAATTGCTCATCGGTGGCTGCTCGGCGCTGCGATTGTCAAGGTGGCACAGCCTCACCTCGCCCACGAGCTGAAGGGCGATGTGCAGAAGATGCCCGGTGATCTCGTAGGTTATGATGCGAACCTCGAACTCGTGCGTGGGTATACCGTTTGAATCCATGCAGTGAAGCGTGGCTAGGAAGCTATCCGAGGGTTGCCCCCTGCTCGTTCTGAACTGATGCTCCATTTTGGCACGATCACTGATGTGTGCGAATTGGGATACTTGTGTTCCAACAGCGCCTTCGCCTATTAAGTCCGACGCCCCTGTGCTCACGCTGACAACGATGCCACTGCTCCTGTTTACGATCAACTGCTCGTCCGTCAAAACGTTCAAGACCTGTTGCATTTTGTTGAAATGGGACACAGACTGCCATTCAAGGAGGAAAACTGGGACCATAACCGCAACGGCTTCGACGTGTATGAGCAAATCCAAGCTTGGAGCGCAAACGCAACAGCAGATGATTCCAGAAATGCTGAACTGCAAGACAAAGCAACTGTGCAACCCATAGGCCCAGCACAAAAGAATGAACAACGGGAGCTGCATGGTAATAGCATTCATGGGAGCTTGTAAGAAAACGAACCAAATTATTCCACATAACATGGTGGATATGAAGAAATCCGACCACAGGGATGTCGTTGGCAATGCCGCCATTGCCGGGGACAACAGCAAGCACAACATCAACGCCTGGATTAAGGCAGCACCCAAACCAACAAATTGAACCGTTCCCACACATAACAAGCACAACCAAAGAGCAAGCCAAAAAACAATCGTAACCCAATAATACTTCCAAAAAGTTCTCCGGCTTGCTGACGACGCGAGATAATGACTGTCCGTTGTCAGCCGCCACCAGCGACGAATTGCTCGGCAAGCAAATCCAGCGCCGCGCCAAACTGGGTCTCGCGTCTCCATGCGGAGAAATGGCACCGCGTAGCTGTCGCCCCATACTGGTTCAGCCATATGACCACCCCGTTGATGTGAGCAAACGTCTGCGCTCTTGAAGGAGATCTCGAATGAAAACTTGAGCCAACCTGGCCACGGCTCTTCTGGGGGCGCTTTCTGGTTCTTTCTTGGGGCCTCTTGGGGTCGTATTGGGGAACCTTGGGGCATGACGGAGCCTTCTTTTTGAATGGGTCTGGAAGGCGTCTGGGGGACCTAGGGGCCATCTTGGTGCTGTCTTGGGCCGTCTTGGAGCAATCTTGGAGGCAATCTTGGACCGTGATGGGAGCGTCTGGGGCTCTTTCCGGGGCTCTGATGGGCAACTTTGGGCCCGCGCTGAAGACTCTAGATCTAGGGCCCCTCCTTTGGGAGCCATCTTAAGCTGAAAGATGAAGATTTGCAACGCAAGCCTGTCCTGGCGAAGGATCCAATCATAAGCAGTTGCGAGTGCTGCAAAGCAGGTTGGACGAATGAATGGGAACTCTCTATGGGACCACGAAAAGTGTCAGGGGTGTGCCGGCATGGGTGCGGTGGGCGCATGCGAACACTGCTACTGGGGCCTTCGGTGGAGCTCCCTGTGGGGCCACGGAACGTGTGAGGGGTGTGCCGATATGGACGCAGCGGGCGCATGCGACCGCAAACACAGGGCCGTCGGTGGAGTTCCCTACGAGGCCGCGAGGCGTGCGAGAGGCTTGCCGCAATGCGAACGCAACCACTCGTCGATGCCAATATTCTCATAAAAGCCGTCGTAATTGGAGATTCGGCGTGCGGGAAGTCATGTCCTGCTCTGAGATTGGCGCTCGAAAATGTTCGCGATGGGCACCGTGCCACCATCGGCGTCGAGTTGTTGTGCTGATTTCTGAACTGGAACGACAGGCGACTCAAAGTCCACATTTGGGACACAGCAGGCCAAGACGTTTTCAAGGCAGTCGCGCGCGTAGATTGCAAACAATCACACATATGCTTTTTGGTGTCTGACGTGTCGCGTCGTTCGACATTTGGGAGCCTCTAATATGGGAACGAACTCCTAAAGATTCTCTCTTGCAGCAGGATGCTGTTGAGTACTGGGTGTTGTGTTAGAGACGGACGCTGTTGAATACTGGGTGCTGTGTTGAGCAAGGAAACGCGAGGGGCGGGCGGCGGGAAGCGGGCGGCGGACGGGCGGCGGTCGGGCGGCGGGCGGGCGGGTGGCGGGCGGATCGGAATTTGAACAAAACTCCGAAGGAGTCTCTCCTGCAGCGGGATGCTGTTGAAAAACTGGGTGTTGTGTTGGAGACGGGAGCTGTTGAATACTGGGTGGTGTGTTGAACGCGGAAGCACGGCGGGTGGGCGGTGAGGGGCGGGCGGGCGAGCGGGCGGATCAGGATTTTAATCAAACTCCTGAGGGTTCTCTCTTGCCGCGGGATGCTGTTGAGCACTGGGGGTTGTGTTGAGAACGTAAGCTGTTGAAGTGTGTTGGGGACGGACGTTTTCGAGTACCGGGTGTGGTGTTGAACGCGGAAGCACGGCGGGCGGGCGGCGGGGAGCGGGCGGGGAGCGGGCGGGCAGCGGGCGGATCGGGATTTGAACACCACACCACAGGAGTCCCTCTTGCAGCGGGATGCGGTTGAGTACTGGGTGTTGTGTTGAACGCGCAAGCTGTTGAATACCCAATGTTGTGTTGAAAAACTGGGTGTTGTGTTGAAGACGCAAACTGTTGAGTACCCGGTGTTGTGTTGAAAAACTGGGTGTTGTGTTGAAAACGCAAGCTGTTGAGTACTGGGTGTTGTGTTGAACGCGGAAGCGCGGCGGGCGGGCGGCGGGGGGCGGGCAGCGGAAAAGCGGCGGTCGGGCGGGCGGCGGGTGGGCGGACCGGGATTCGAACAGAACTCCTAGGGATTATGTCTCTCTTGCAGCGGGATGCTGTTGAGTACTTGGAGTTGTGTTGGAGACGGGAGCTGATGAGTACTGGGTTCTGTGTTGGAGACGGACGTTGTTGAGTACTGGATGCTGTGTTGGACACGGAAGCACGGCGGGCGGGCGGCGGGGGGCGGGCGGCGGGCGGGCGGATCGGTATTTGAATCACACTCCTGAGGGTTCTCTCTCGCCGCGGGATGCTGTTGAATACTGGGTGTTGTGTTGAAAACGTAAGCTGTTGTTCAGTACCCAGTGTTGTGTTGGGGACGGACGCTTTTGAGTACTGGGTGTTGTGTTGAACGCGGAAGCGCGGCGGGCGGGCGGCGGGGGGCGGGCAGCGGAAAGGCGGCGGTTGGGCGGGCGGCGGGTGGGCGGACCGGGATTCGAACAGAACTCCTAGGGATTATGTCTCTCTTGCAGCGGGATGCTGTTGAGTACTTGGAGTTGTGTTGGAGACGGGAGCTGTTGAGTACTGGGTTATGTGTTGGAGACGGACGTTGTTGAAAACTGGATGCTGTGTTGAACACGGAAGCACGGCGGGCGGGCGGCGGGGGGCGGGCGGCAGGCGGGCGGATCGGTATTTGAATCAAACACCTGAGGGTTCTCTCTCGCCGCGGGATGCTGTTGAATACTGGGTGTTGTGTTGAAAACGTAAGCTGTTGTTCAGTACCCGGTGTTGTGTTGGGGACGGACGCTTTTGAATACTGGGTGTAGTGTTGAACGCGGAAGCACGGCGAACGGGCGACGGGCGGATCGAAATTTGAACAAAACTCCACAGGAGTCTCTCTTGCAGCGGGATGCTGTTGAGTACTGGGTGTTGCGTTGGAGACGGACGCTGTTGAATACTGGGTGTTGTGTTGGATACGGACGCTGGTGAATAGTGGGTGTTGTGTTGACAACGGAAACACGGCGAACGGACAGACGGGGGCGGGCGGGCGGCGGGCGGGAAAGCGGCGGGCGGATCGGGATTTGAACAAAAATCCTAAAGATTGTCTCTTGCAGCGGGATGCTGTTGAGTACTGGATGCTGCGTTGGAGACGGGGGCTGTTGAGTGCTGACTGCTGTGTTGGAGACGGACGCTGCTGAGTACTGGGTGTTGTGTCGAACGCGGAAGCACGGCGAACAGGCGGCGGGGGGCTGGCGGGCGGCGGGCGGGCGGGCGGCGGGCGGATAAGAAATGTAATGCAACTCCTGAATATTCTCTCTTGCAGCGGGATGCTGTTGAATACTGGGTGTTACGTTGGAGACGGGATCTGTCGAACACTGGGTGTTGTATTGAAGACGGACGCTGTTGAGTACCAGGTGTTGTGTTGAACGCGGAAGCGCGGCGGGCGGGCGGTGGACGGGCGGCGGTCGGGAGGCGGTCGGGCGGGCGGGCGGGCGAATCGGGACTGTGGTAGAGCTCCTAAGGATTCTCAAATTTCACCGAGATGCTGTTGAGTACTGAGTGTTGTGTTGAACGCGGGAGCACGGCGAACGGGCACCGCGGGGCGGGCGGCGGCCGTGCAGGCGTGCGGGCGGCGGGCGGATCGGTATTTGAACAGAACTCCTAAGGAGTCTCTATTGCAGCGGGATGCTGTTGAGTACTGGGTGTTGTGGTGGAGACGGACGCTGTTGAGTACTGGGTGCTGTGTTGAATGCGGAAGCACGGCGGGCGGGCGGCTGGGGGCGGGCGGCGGACGGGCGGCGGTCGGACGGGCGGCGGGCGGGCGGATCGGGATTTGAACAGAACTCCTAAGGAGTCTCTCTTGCAGAGGGATGCTGTTTAGTACTGGGTGCTGTGTTGGAGACGGGGGCTGCTGAAAACATGGTGTTGTGTTGGAGACGGACGTTGTTGAGTACTGGATGCTGTGTTGAACGCGGAAGCACGGCGGGCGGGCGGCGGGGGGCTGGCGGCGGGCGGGCGGCGGGCAGGCTGATCGGGATTTTAATGCAACTCCTGAGGATTCTCTCTTGCTGCGGGATGCTGTTGAATCTTGGGTGCTGTATTTGAGACGGAAGCTGTTGAATACCCGGTGTGGTGTTGGAGACGGACGCTGTTGAATACTGGGTGCTGTGTTGAAAGCGAAAGCACGGCGGGCGGGGGGCGGGGAGCGAGCGGGAGGATCGGGATTTGAACCAAACGCCTGAGGACTACCTCTTGCAGCGGGATGCTGCTGAATACTGGATGTTGCGTTGGAGACGGGGGCTGTTGAGTGCTGACAGCTGTGTTGAAGACGGACGCTCTTGAGTACTGGGTGTTGTGTCGAACGCGGAAGCACGGCGAACGGGCGGCGGGATGCTGCTGAATACTGGGTGTTGTGTTGGAGACGGGGGCTGCTGAATAATCAGTGTTGTGTCGAACACGGAAGCACGGCGGGCGGGCGGCGGGGGGCGGACAGCGGACGGGCGGCGGGCGGGCGAGCTGCGGGCCGGCGGATCGGGATTTGGCAGAACTCCTGAGGGATCTTTGCAGATTTAGCAGATTTTGCGGATTTGGCAGATTTTGCAGAATTTTTAGCGGATCGGGATTTCGAAAATTGTGCAGCGGGATGCTGTTGAGTACTGGGTATTGTGTTGGAGACGGGAGCTGCGTTGAACACGGAAGCACGGAAGCTGTGTTGAGCACGGGTGCTGTGTTGAACACGGAGGCACGGCGTGCGGGCGGCGGGGGGCGGGCGGGCGGCGGGCGGGCGGCTCGGGATTTCAAGACAACTCCTGAACCTTCTCTCTTGCAGTGGGATGTTACGGGAGACGGACGTTGTTGAGCTGTGTTGAACGCGGAAGCGCGGCGGGCGGGCGGCGGGGAGCGGGCGGCGGGCGGTCGGGCGGCGGGCGCATCGGGATTTGAACAGAACTCCGCAGGATTCTCTATTGCAGCGGCATCATGTTGAGTACTGGGTGTTGCGTTGGAGACGGAGGCTGCTGAGTACTGGGTGCTCTGTTGGAGACGGACGTTGTTGAACACTGGGGGTTTTGTTGAACGCAGAAGCACGACGAACTGGCGGCGGGGGGGCGGGCGGGCGGCGGGCGGGCGGGCGGCGGGCGGATCGGAATTTGAACAGGACTCCATTGGAATCTCTTTTGCAACGGGATGCTGTTGAGTTGGAGACGGGAGTTGTCGAATAGTGAGTACTGTATTGGAGACGGACGCTATTGAATAACCCCAGGAAGCATTTAAGAACCCCCCCGGCGATATCTTAGCACCGCATTTTTATTCGATATTCCGAGGGGCCGAAATAACCGCACGATAGGTTTAGCACCCGGACACGCAACAAATTCGCGGAGGCCTGGCCCCTGGGCTACAATCGAAATTCGAAATTCAAATCTGCGTGGCTCTCATGAAAGACTCAGGATGTCGCTTGCTGCTTGGAAAATTCATGCAATGATAATAGTATTAATATTCGCAAGCATATTTGATGACTCCTAACGACTTTGCATCCTCAGGAGGAGGAGGAGGAGGAGGAGGATGAGGAGGAGGAGGAGGAGGGCTCCTGGTGCCAGGTAACGCTTCCAGGGTGCGGAAGGGTTATCGATTTGCCGGAAGGGGGGGGGGGTGTTCTTAAATGCTTCCTGGGGTTACTGGGTGTTGTGTCGAACGCGGAAACACGTCGGGCGGGCGGCGGGAAGCGGGCGGCGGACGGGTGGCGGTCGGGCGGCGGGCGGGCGAACGGCGGGCGCATCGGGATTTGAACAGAACTCCTAAGGAGTCTCTCCTGCAGCGGTATGCTGTTGAGTACTGGGTGTTCTGGAGACGGGGACTGTTGAGTACCAGGTGTTGTGTTGGAACCAGAAATCGTTCTGTACTCGATGCTGTGTAAAACGCGGAAGCACGGCGGCCGGGCGGTGAGGAGCTGGCGGCGAGCCGGGCGGCGGGCGCATCGGTATTTGAACGGAACTCCTAAGGAATTTCCCTTGCAGCGGGATGCTGTCGAGTACTGGGTGTTGCGTTGGAGACGGACGCTGTCGAGTACTGGGTATCGTGTTCGAGACGGACGCTTTTGAGTACTTGGTGTTAGTTAACCGCGGAAGCACGGCAAGTGGGCGGCGGGGGGCGAGCGGGCGGGAAAACTGGGAGTTGTGTTGTACTGGGTGTTGTGTTGGAGACGGGAGTACTAGGTGTTGTGTTGCATTTGAACAGAACTCCTAAATATTGTCTCTTGCAGCGGGATGCTGTTGAATACTTGGTGTTACGTTGGAGACGGAGGCTATCGAGTACCCGGTATTGTGTTCGTGACGGGCGCTGCTGTTGAGTACTGGGTGTTGTGTTGAACGCGGATGCACGGCCAATGGGCGGCGGGGGGCGAGCGGGCGGCGGGCGGGCGGTGGGATGCTGTTGAGTACTGGGTGCTGTGTTGGAGACGGGGTGCGTCGAGCACTGGGTGTTGTATTGGAGACGGACGCTGCTGAGTACTGGGTGTTGGGTTGAACGCGGCAGCACGGCGGGCGGGCGGCGGGGGGCGGGCAGCGGACGGGCGGCGGGCGGGCGGGCCGATCGGGATTTGAACAGAACTCCGAGGGGTGATTTCTCTCTTGCAGCGGGATGCTGTTGAGTACTGGGTCTTGTGTTGGAGACGGGAACTTTTGAGTACTGGGTTTTGTGTTGGAGACGGACGTTGTTGAGTACTGGATGCTGCGTTGAACACGGAAGCACGGCGGGCGGGCGGCGGGGGGCTGGCGGCGGGCGGGCAGCGGGCGGGCGGATCGGGGTTCTGGATGCGGCGTTGAACACGGAAGCACGGCGGAGCGGGCGGGATGTGAAAACAACTCCTAAGGACTCTCTCTTGCAGCGGGATGCTGTTTGATACTGGGCGTTGAAAACGTTGTAATACTGGGCTAAAGTGTTGTGTTGAACACGTATGCTGTTGAGTACCCGCTGTTGAGTACTGGGCGTTGTGTTGAACGAAGAAGCACGGCGAACGGGCAACGGGGGGCGGCTGGCGAGCGGGCGGGTGGCGGGCGGGTCGGAACTATGACAGAACTCCTGGGGATTCTCTCGTGCGGCGGGATGCTGTCGAGTACTGGGTGTTGCGTTGGAAACGGGAGCTGTTGAGTACTGGGTGTTGTGTCGAACGCGGAAACACGGCGAACGAGCACTGGGGGGCAAGCGGGTGGCGGGCGGGCGGGCGGGCGGGCGGGCGGATCGGAATTTGAACAAAACTCCTGAGGATTATCTCTTGCAGCGGGGTGCTGTTGAGTACTGGATGCTGCGTTGGAGACGGGGGCTGTTGAGTGCTGACTGCTGTGTTGGAGACGGACGCTGTTGAGTACTGGGTGTTGTGTCGAACGCGGAAGCACGGCGAACGGGCGGCGGGGGGCTGGCGGACGGCGGGCGGGCGGGCGGCGGGCGGATCGGTATTTGAACAAAACTCCTGCAGCGGCATGCTGTTGAGTACTGGGTATTGAGTTGGAGACAGGATCTGTCGAGCACTGGGTGTTGTTTCGGAGACGGACGGGTGTTGCGTTGAACGCAGAAGCGCGGCGGGCAGGCGGCGGGGGGCGGGCGGCGGACGGGCGGCAGTCGGGCGGCGGTCGGGCGGGCGGGCGGAGCGGGACTGTAGACGAACTCTTCAGGATTCTCTCTTGCAGCGGGATGCTGTTGAAAACTGAATGCTGCGTTGGAGACGGAGGCCGTCGAGTGCCCGCTATCATGTTGGAGACGGACGCTGTTGAGCACCGAGTGCTGTGTTGAACGCAGGAGCACGGCGAACGGGCGCCAGGGGGCTGGAAGGCGGCGGGCGGGGCGGGCGGCTCGGGCGGCGGGCGGGTCGCTATCTGAACGGAACTTCTAAGGACACACTCTTGCACGGGACGCTGCCGAGTACCGGGCGTTGTGCCGAACGCGGAGGCACGGGGAGGGCGGCCCGCGGAGGGCGGGCGGCCGACGGGCGGCGGTCGGGCGGGCGGCGGGCGGGCGGATCGGGGTTGGAACAGAACTCCCAGGGAGTCTCTCCTGCGGCGGGATGCTGTCGGGTACTGGGTGTCGTGTTGGGGGCGGGGGCTCTTGAAAACAGGGTGCTGTGGTGGAGACGGACGTTGTTGAGTACTGGGTGTCGCGTCGAACGCGGAAGCACGGCGAACGGGCGGGGGGGCGGCGGGCGGATCGGGATTTGAGCAGAACTCCTAAGGAGTCTCTCTTGCAGCGGGATGCTGTTGAGTACTGGGTATTGTGCTGGAGACGGGAACTGTCGAGCACTGGATGTTGTATTGGAGACGGACGCTGTTGAGTACTGGATGCTGTGTTGAACGCGGAAGCACGGCGGGCCGGCGGCGGGGGGCGGGCGGCGGACGGGCGGCGGTCGGACGGGCGGCGGGCGGGCGGATCGGGATTTGAACAGAACTCCAAAGGATTCTTTCTTGCAGCGGGATGCTGTTGAATACTGGGTGTTGTGTTGGAGACGGAGGCTGTTGAATACTGGGCTTTGCATTGGAGACTTGAGTACTGGGTGTTGTTTCCAACACGGAAACACGGCGGGCGGGCGGCGGGCTGCGTGTTTCAACAAAGCCGTCGATCGTGTCTGGATGGGCTACTGGAGAGACTCGAAGCGCCAACGATTTACTCTCGCCCCTTTGTGTCTGAACGGGCTAATGGGAATACTGTTTTTGTTCCCCATATCCTAAGATGGGGTTCTTGTTATTACTTGGACGCCTCCTACTGCCTCTCCCTCCTCCTCTTTCCTCCTCCCCTCCTCCTCTTTCCTCATACTCAGACCTACTCATACTCAGACTTACTCATACTCAGACTTACTCATACTCAGACCTACTCATACTCAGACACTACTCAGACAGACTTACTCATACACAGACTTACTCACACCCAGACGTACTCATACACAGACTTACTCATACCCAGACTTACTCATACACAGTATTACTCATACTCAGACTTACTCATACCCAGACGTACACATACACAGACTTTCTCATACACAGACCTACTCATACCCAGACTTACTCATACACAGACTTACTCATACACAGACTTACTCATACTCAGGCATACTCATACTCAGACCTACTCATACTCAGACTTACTCAACACACATCAGATTTGGAGGATGTCTCAAGCGGGGCGCTGGTTTCAGCACCCCTAAGGGGAGCCGCCAGGGGTGGTTGCACGGGCTCGTTCGCGGCCATTTTGTGGGGATGTCTCAGGCGGTTTGCTTGTTTCTGGGCTCAACATCCTTCGCTTGGAGAGCAGATTGTGAGGATGTCTCAGGCGGGGCGCTGGTTTCAGCACCCCTAAGGGGAGCCGCCAGGGGTGGTTGCACGGGCTCGTTCGCGGCCATTTTGTGGGGATGTCTCAGGCGGTTTGCTTGTTTCTGGGCTCAACATCCTTCGCTTGGAGAGCAGATTGTGAGGATGTCTCAGGCGGGGCGCTGGTTTCAGCACCCCTAAGGGGAGCCGCCAGGGGTGGTTGCACGGGCTCGTTCGCGGCCATTTTGTGGGGATGTCTCAGGCGGTTTGCCTGTTTCGGGCTCAACATCCTTCGCTTGGAGAGCAGATTGTGAGGATGTCTCAGGCGGGGCGCTGGTTTCAGCACCCCTAAGGGGAGCCGCCAGGGGTGGTTGCACGGGCTCGTTCGCGGCCATATTGTGGGGATGTCTCAGGCGGTTCGCTTGTTTCTGGGCTCAACAGGGAGGGAAATGACAGGAACGAGGATGAGGAGGAGGAACAGGAGGAGGAGGAGGAGGAGGCGGGGGATCGTGAGGAAGGGCATGGGGGTGCGGAGGGGGAGGGGGAGCAGGAGGATGAGGAGGAGGAGCAGGAGCAGGAGAAGGGAGGGGGCGGAGGAACAGGAGGAGGAGGAGGAGGAGGAGGGCGCTTTGCTCGAAGGTCCTTGACGCGAGCAGAACGTTTGTTCCGAAGTCCAGGACATATATATATATATATATATATATATGTATTCATAGGGGGTGACTGCGAGGGGGGGGGCGGTGGTTGTGTGCGGGGATCGTTGGAAATGCTCACCGTGGCACTATCCTCCAACATGACATGCACTTATGGCCTTGTGTGGCTAAACGCTCGTCTTACATATCCCACTGCCAACTATCCTACAACATATGCACATGTGGGAAGCTCCAAAGCTACCACGGGCTGAAAAGGGGAAGGCCTGGCAGCTGAGGAGGGGGGATGAAGAGGAAGAGGCTCGCATTCAACCGTACTCAAAGCTCACTCTGACTCATACGCAATCACTCGCATTAGGGGTCACTCGTCTTCGTCGGCCCTGTCGCCCACGTGGACGCGCTATTGTAGTCGACCGCTCATGAACAGACGCTCACCACGGCATGACATAAAACATGAGATGCGCATATGGGGAGCTCCACGCAGTGAGTATTTTTTTATTACAGCCGCGGGCGGAAGCGCCAGCGGCGGCGGGTAACTGTCGGGCTGCGGCCGCTGCAAATTGGCCGGGGGCGCGCGCGGGCCGCGGCCGGCGCCGGGCGGCGGGTGCAAGGGTGCTGCTGCCCAGGGAGTCTGACGGCGAAACCAGCACCCAGGGAGAAATAACTACGCTGCCAGAGTGGCGCGATGCAAGACCCCCACCGTGTCAGAGGCCATAGTACTGGTGCGCTCTGAGACACTAACTGAACAGGAGGGAGTCTCCAACCTCGGCGGGAATGGTGTGCAAGGGGTCCCAGGGGGCCTGCCATGCACAAGCATCAACCGAGAGACACGCGAGCTGTCGTCAGTCGGCATCCCGTACGGAGAGGTTGGACTCTGACAGCGCCAGCGAACCGTCGCAGCTTCAGAGTACGCACCCACGCAGCCACAAAGGCGTGGAATTCGTGGTGTCAGAACCGAACCAAGCACGCCAGGCCCAGGAGACAACCGCGAATGGATGCGAACGCAAGCGGCCATCAAGTGACATGATGTGACGCTATGCGGAAGGTACAACTGTCCCTATCCTCTACCGGCCACAAATCGCAAGCGACGCCAACCGAGATAAGAACACGGACGTGTACCAGGGAGCATCTAACGTGACCAGCACAAACAGAGCCGCCTATCCATAGTACCCTGGCGTACCTGAGTGAAGTAGACGATGGCGCTCGAAGAGCAGTGCTGCCTCTTGCCAGCTGCAGCCCAACCAACAGCCAGCGGTCACGAAGAAGCCCAGGGAGTTGACCGCTCATCCGGGTGGAGCGGGGGAGCGACGGTGGGATGATGCCAGTCCGGGCAACCGTAACTGGCGGCCAGCAAAGGAACAGCGAACCACTGCACAGATGTGGGATCAGTCTTCTGACCACCCGCTGCCGCACTGTGGCCGGTGCGCGCAGGTGGGTGCGCAACTGGTCCCTGCGTCCAGGCGCGGCAATGTCCTTCGGGTGGGCATCCCAAGTCATCGTGTCGGAGGGGTGCCTCAACGGCGCCAGAAGTGCACCGTCTGGTCTTCGTTGAAAACCCGCTGTCGGGAAGCCACCCGCCCACAGTCGCTCCCAGGGGGGGCGCAGAGAAGAGCAGCTGAAGGCCGCTGTACCTTAGAGAAACCCAGGGAGCATGAGTGCGGTTCTGGACAGTGACGAGGCGAAGCCATCTTTGCGTCGGTCACAGAGCCGCGAGGCCGGCGGACGAAGCCCGACAGGGCCAGAGGCGAAAACAATTACAGCGGGGCCAGGGGCCAACTATGGCCTGCACGCAACGCGCCCCAGCGCTGTCATGCAGACGGCATTGCTGGTAAACACACTTGGGTCCAAAGGCAGGAAGTGCGTGTACCAAGGGGGGCGGCGGAAGGCCGCCGCACGAGTATATGAAACTTGAAGAGCAGCTGAAGGCCGCAGTACCTTAGAGAACCCAGGGAGCTTTGTGAGTGCGGTTCTGGACTGAGACGAGGCAACGCCATCGGCGTCGGTCACGGAGACGCGAGGCCGGGGGACGAAGTCCAACAGGGCCAGAGGTGAAAAACAACTACAGCAGGGCCAGGGGCCAACTATGGCCTGCACGCAACACGCCCCCGTGATGCCATGCATAAGGTACTGCTGGTAACACGCACTTGGGTCCAAAGGCAGGAAGTGCGTGTACCAGGGAGGGCGGCGGAAGGCCGCCACACGAGTATATGAAACGCAACCCAGGGAGGCAGCTGAAGGTTGCACAGAATGTGGAAATCGGACGCTGCACTTGAAACTCTTGGGGATGGGGGGGGGCTCAGTCGCCCCACCGTTGCCACTTCTCGCCACGGTCATCTGGCATGCCGCCACCACGCTTGCCTCCTGACTGCCACTGGTCGTCGTGCCAGCCAGAGCTCCAGCCACTCTGCCAGTTGTCCCAGGCGTCCCAGGAGCTCCTTGCCCGGTCGTACCAGCTGTTCTGTTGGTGGTTGCCCTTGCCCGTGCCGTCGGTCCTGGTGTGGCGCATGTATTCGGCCCGCACCGTTGCCCAGTCGATGCAGAAGTTATACTTCCTGTTCATCGCGTAAGCATCGTATCCGCAGTGCTTCCAATCATCCAAGAACTTGTTGATGTTCGCGTCCGTGTGCAGCTTCGGGTCTGACTTGGGATCCTTGGGCCCAGGGATCCGGATGCCTTGTGTAGGCCGACCAAAGGGCACAGAATACTCCACCCAAGTCCACTTGGTGTCTGGTGATGCGCTTGGCGGGCGTCTCTCCGCGGCGCTCCAAGTCCACGGAGCCCAACCAGGCCTTGTACATGGGGCCTCCGTGGGCGTCGGTCAGCTGGTTGAGAACGTGTCGTTCCGCGGCGCCAGAGTAGGCAAGCCTGCGGTCTGGTGTTTGTGGATTGCGTAGTGCGGGGCGGTGGTCCTGTGCTGTGCCTCTGTCTCGCGCGGCTTCGTCTTGACCTGGCCCCCTGGAACCACTGGCGTTCTGCTCAGCGGTGGCTGCACCACCTCAGGCGTTCAACGGGTCGTCGTCGGAGCTGGGTTCCATGCTCTCTGCCGTTGGGCTTTGCTGTGGCGGCTTGGCGCCAGGGCCATCATCTTCTGCGCCCGTGTCCGTGCCCGCACCGTCATCAGGGGGAGGAGCCTCTTGGGAGCTTCCAAAGTCGGCTGAATCCGCTCGTTCAGTGGCAGGAATTTCGTCTTCGTCGTCCTCCTCTTTGGCAGCTGGGCCAGGCACCTTCGCGTCTCCAGCACACATCTCGGCGTCTTTCGGACCGAGGGAGTTGTCTGCACCAAACGCTGTGGAGGTGTCTCCCACGGGTCTTGCTGGAGCTTTGGGCTTGCCCAGCCACTGTGTCGGAAGGCGCCCTGACGCGTTGCCGGGCCTGTTCTCGCTCATGGCCTGCACATGCGACTCCGCCAGGGAGGTGATGGTTGTCGAGGCCAGGGCATCGGCACTGAGGTCAGATCCACCCGAGTTGACCGACACCCGTCGGTCACATCGCCGTGAGTCGACCGCAGTCGATCGGTCAACGCGCCGCGAGCCGACCGCACTTTGTCGGTCAACTCGCGCCCCCCTGGTCCGCGTTTTTTCAAGTCAACTATGTCGGTCAACTAGGTCGGTCAACTAGGGCGGTCAACTAGGTTGGTCAACTCGACTCGTCAGGTCAACTAGGTCGGTCAGCTCGTTTTGGGTAGGTCAACTCGGTCGGTCAACTAGGTTGGTCAACTCGACTCGGCAAGTCAATTAAGTCGGTCGACTGGGTCGGTCAACTAGGTCGGTCAACCCGACTCGTCAGGTCAACTCGACTCGTCAGGTCAACTCGACTCGTCAGGTCAACTCGACTCGTCAGGTCAACTAGGGCGGTCAAGTTCAAGTTGCGACTCCTTGGTGCGCGGCTTTTGAAATCAACTCGATCTTGCGACCTCTCGGTGGGCGACTTTTGAAATCAACTTGCATTTGCGACGGCGCGGGGCTCAGAAACCACCTCAGGTCGCTGGCGCCGGCGTCGCCAATCGACTTGCGGGAGGCGGATTTCACCAGGCCGAGAGCGGCAGGCATACAGAAATGCAGGCCCAGGCTCGATTGACCTAGCGCGCGACGCGGCCTGGGCTGCCAGTGCGGCCACGGCAACGGGTCAGAGTGCCCGCACTTGCGCAGGTGGGCACAGTGAGCAGGGCCTCGCGGCATTGCGAGCAGAACCCCACAGGCCGCGTAGGCATTGCGAGCATGGTCTCACGGCGTTGGCTGCGATGTCCGCGAAGTCGCCTGACGGCGGTGAGCGGGGGGCTGGCGGTGGTGAGAGGGGGGAGCAGCAATGACGGCCGCACGCTGGGAAGGGGCGCTGACGCAGTTTCCGAAAGGATTCTGGGTGCATCCTGAAAGGCTTCTGCTCGGCCCCCCAAAAGCTTCTCAGAAATGTGGGTAACCCGATGATTGCCGAAGGCTTCTCGGAATATTTTGAGCTATGCAAGAGTGGTACCAACGCCTTGCAAGGGCCTCTCACAATGTTCTGAAGTGCCTTTGGCAGGTTTCCCCCGAGGCTTCTCCGAGGCGTCTCAGGAGCTCTGACAACCCAACCTGGGCTACCAAAGGGACGTCCGAGGGGGTGGATGGGGGAGGTGCTTTTACCATCGGGCCACACACACACCGCTTGCGTTTTTCTTATGCGATCATACCTTATCATCTCATCGCACACCATCAGGACAAGCCATCACTCCATCACACACGCACCATCAGGACACCATTACCATCAGACCATCGCACACCACACCATACACTCACACTTTATCATACCATCGCATACCATTACCATCAGACCACACACACCATCAGGACAGGTCATATTTTACCATACTTGCGCATAAGTTGGGCTGTTATGGTGATGCTGTTTAAATTAGCGCTTAAGCTTACCACTATGTGCATTGATTATATGTTTGCCCGAGTGTGTGTGTGTGTGTGTGTGTGTGTGCGTGTGTGCGTGTGCGGGCTCGTTGGGAAAGAACCCTACAGGCTGCCTATTGGTGCGTGCAGCGGTTGCGTTGATAGTTGCATTCGTTCGCATCTGCTCGTAAGTGAGCTGAAAACCGACGACAATGATCGACGAAGATGGGATTGAGAATGGGCCGCCACGACCTGGGAGTTGGATGAGTGCGAACGCTGGCCGACGTGGCTCCATGATGATCGAAGCAGCCCCAAGAAGCTGACTTCCCGAAACGACCCGTTTGGCTCTATCCCGAGAAAGTGGCGGAAGGGCCATTGTGATGGGGATGGGGTCGAAAGGGCAACGGCCAGGGGAAGTGGGGATTGGGAGAGGGGGGGGGTGCATGTGCGGGGCAATGGCGAGGAGGAGGGGGTGGGTGGTATGAATCACGGGGGCAACTTGGAATGAGGGGCCCAATGAAGGATTCCAATGTGCTGGCCCTCGGAGTGCGGATGCTTGCGAAAACGTGTAGAAAGCAGAGGGGCACTGTCATAGACTTCATCCTCTGGTGGCACTTCCGCAAGGCCCTGTAGATTCCTCCCTCTTCAATTTCTCCTTTTCCTCGCCTTCCCCTATCCCTGAATTGCCCGACCCTGTCTCACCTCCACCTCCTCCAGCTCCTCCGTCTCCTTCCCCCTCCATCCTCCTCCACCGCTCCCCCTTACCATTGTAAGGTGTTCTGGAAGCCCTGCGGAATCGTTGTGATAGAGCGGTGCGGTAGGCTGACGGTCGAGTGGCTCGGCCGCGCGAACGCCCCAACACCGCCGCTCCCGCAGCCGACCCCAGCTCCCATGTTGACAGATGAGGAGCTTGAGCAGATGATCGGCTAAACGCGCTTGCTTGGACGGAGCCCCCTCGGGGCGGCAACGCCAGAACCAGGAGCTTTTTTTGTTTTTTTTTTGGGGGGGGGGGCCCAAGCTGCCCCACAAAACCGGAGCCTTTAACGCCGCGCGTGGATGAGGATAGCGAAGTCGAGGATGGATGTACGCGGAGGGTCAAGGCGAGGAGAGGGCAGGAGGAGGACAAGGAGGGAGGAGAGGCAAGGCGATAATGAAACAGGCGAAGGGTACTGGAGGAGCAGGAACGCGAGGAGTGGGCGAGAGGAGGAAGAGGGTAGGTGGTAGCGTTTCAATGGCTTGTCGTGGACTACTGGGGAGTTTGCTTAGAGGGGAGGGTCCCCTGGGGGCCCCCGCCCTGCTCATCATCCTCGTTCTCATTCTCATCGCCAGCACCCTCGGCGTTCAGGACCTCTCCAGGACGGTCCAAGATGGCTGCATACACTGTCTAGGACGGTCCAAGGCGGCTTCCAATATGAGAGATACGTATTCCAAGACGGCACGTTATATTATCTGCACCGCATGGTTACAAGACGGTCCAAGATGGCATCCAATATTGCTAATGTTGTGCCCAACGTGATTGCCAAGATTGTCCAAGATGGCTTGTGCTGTGGTTTTACTCTTTGCAACACGATGCACACGCATCGGACATTCAAGTCAAACTGCGTTGCCACAACGTGCCAATACGCACATTGGCGGGCAACCTGAATACATCATGAAGCGGCCTCGCCCTCGGTGTCGCTCGGCGGCGGCGGGCGAGCGTACCACCTCCGCTTCCCGATGTTCATGTGCTTGCGAGCCAGGGCCCTCTTCTGCTCCTTCGTCGCCTTCGGCGGGTTCGCTGGAGTCTCGAACAACCACTGCTTCAGCACCTCATCGCCGGGAGCGCGAGCAAGGCTCATGGTGAGCGAGCAGCTTGTGTGACGGAAGCAATTCACGTACACGGACCCTGCAGGCTTCCCGCGCTGGATCCGCAAGACATCGCGCCCATGCAGGGTGAAATGCCCTGCTAAGCGCGGGCGCAACTCCTGCCACGGCTGGGGTTCTGGACTGCCAGCGCCGCCTCCGCCATCAGGATCCGCGGGCGAGCCCGCGCCGTCGCCCTCCATGCCCATGTCGTTGGACGCAGCCCGAAAGGCTTCCTCCAGCTGCGCTTGAAGATCTGGGTCGACACCAGCACCAGCACCTGGACCGTCATCGCTGCTCTCGCCACCTGCCTGGGCTCCGAGCTCCCCGTGCGATGCCCCCAACTCGCTAGCAGACTCCACCGACTCGGCGCCATCGTCCATGTCGATGTCGGCGTGCTCCTTGCTGCCCTCGCCGCCAGTGTGTTCCTGCTGTGGCGGCTCCTCGTCGGCGATGGCTTGCGGGCGATGGGCAGCCTGCTTGCCCCTGCTGCGCCTGCCCCCTCGACCTCTGGCCGCGCCGCCGCTGCCTCGGCCAGAGCTACGCCTTCGGGGAAGCGCGCCCTCGAAGGTGCCCTGATCTTTGAAGGGGTCCGTGCCCATCTTCTTGATATAGGCTTGTCCGCGCTCGAAGGCGTCTCTCAGAATGTGCCTGACCAAATTGTAATGGTTTCACTTTGCCATTCAGCCAGAGGTCGCCCAACAGCTCCTGGCCCGTGATGCGAGAACACTCCAGCGAGTCCGTCGGGGTGATCACGTGATAAGCCATGCGATGCAACTTCATCGACTGCATCTCGCTCAAGCACTTCGCAATCCACTCGTCTGACGTGCATGTGGACACCGCGGGAGTGTGCCACGCAGGTTCCAACGCATGCAGCTTGCAAGATATGAACGATATACGCACATCGCAAGGTAGCTCCAACATCTACCGGGTCCAGTTGGCAGCCGCTGAAACAGACTAGGTGGCGTCCTGAATACGTGCGCTGTCTCGTTACGCGTTCGAGGTGCCTCCCCTCTCTCTTTCTCTCTCTATCCCTGTCTCTCTCTCCCCCGATTTCTCTCTGCATGTCTGTATGTCTCCCCCAATGTTTGCGCGCGTACATCTTATGTTGTATGTTCTCGCGTGCAGCCTTGGTTCTGATCGTCTCAGAAGCGTGCCGTTGAATAATCCCCATGCTATTGTTGTTCTCTCTCTCTCTCTCTCTCTCTCTCTCTCTCTCTCTCTCTCTCCCTGCTTCTCTCTCTCTCCCTCTCTCTCTCACTCTCTCTATCCCTCTATCTCTCTATCCTCTATCGTTACTGGTCGTCGTCGTCTCTCGTTGTCGCCGTTGTGGCCGTCGTCATCGCGTCGTTTGCGGAGGGCGCGGGCGAGGGCGAGGGTGGCATCTGCCTGCCCCCTGGGGGCCTTCGGGGTGGACCCCCAAACCAGAGCTTTTGTTTGAAGTTATAGTATGAGGGTCCGTCGGCGTCGTCGTCGTCGGCGGGGCCGTCGTCGTCGTTTTCGTCGTCGTGCACCACATTCAGGACGCCGCCAATTCTGTGAGAGCGTTTGCCGGCGGCACCCGAGCGACCTCGGCCTGCGGATTGATCGAGCCCTCGAACTCCAGCTCAGTGATGTCGAAGATGTGGGGGTTGCATGTCGCGCCAGTGACCAGCGCGAGCCTCCTCGAAAATGCGCCTGCATCCCCGACAGAGGGGCCGTCGATCATGATCATCAAGTCTCCCTCATCTGCGACGGCCTTCCCAACGCTCACGATGAAATTGTAGATGCCAGCCTCGATGATGCTGAAGGCCTGCGGGCATCTGGATCCCAGCCTGTTGGCATTCCGTGCCCGTCGCAGTGGGCCCCAGAGGTCGTACTCCTTCCCCTCGTCCCCATTGTAAGCACGATCTCGTGGAACTCCGACTTCGGACTCGTCGGCGTCCAACGCGTCGGCGTGCGATGGCCAGCCATGCTCGTTCACGTAGTCAGCAAACTCCTGTGGCGAGATGGGCGTGCTCTGGCACCCCCCGCCCCACATCGGCTGATATTCTGGCAGTGCCGCGGCCGTGGAGCTCTGCGGAGAATGCCTCCACAGGTCATACGCCTCCTTAAAGACATCATACTCATCAGAAGTCATGGCATCCCACATCTTGCGGAACTCCTCATGCTGGTGCTTGACCTCCCCCTCTGTCAAAGGTTTCCCATTGAACTCCCTCGCCGCGTTCATCCACTTGTTGCGCTCGAGCAGAAACACACTCAAACCGACGCGCGTGCGCACTGCGTTGGGCTGGGTGCGCGGTTGCAACTGCAGCGCGCAATCTTGAACCTCCCGCTGCGCCACGATGCCGTCGCCTGTGAATGCGTCGCCTGACCACTCCACCACCGCATCGACCTCGCCATTGCCCGGGGCCGAAGAAGTCGGTACCGAAGCCGCCGCTGCATGATCTGGGATGCGTGCGATCTGATTCACCAGCAATGGGTTGTAACGCAACGTTTCATGGCTCCCCGAACTCCCCATGCAAGTGGGCTTAAGAGGGTGCAAGCCGCCGCGGTGAACATGAGTCACAGCCGCTTGCATCATGAGGTCTTCCCTGGAAGCGTAGGACATACTCTTACCTCTCGCACCCTGCCGTGTAGCCCTATGCGTCACTTGTTTGTTGAGCCTCTCCACGAAGACGATGCCGTACGGGTGGGATCTGAAGCCGCTGAGCAGCATTGCGTAGCAGTCGAATGACAGCAGGCCCGATAGACTTGGGTACAGGCGACGGACACCGCGACTGTAGACGTCGAGCACGTCGTTGTCAGCATTGAGAAGCTCATTCGCGATGATCGTTTTGTGGTCCTCAGTGTACTTCTCATTCACAAAGGCATACAACTTGTACGGCCATGATGACAGGCGGAGCTCGTACCTCCTGTAAAGCGCACTCGACAGACGAAGGATCTGGCTTCTCGTCCACCTCTGGAAGGGCTCCGAGTCCATCGGCGCCCCCGTAGCTTCCACAACTGTCCATGGGTGATGCGCCGTTGCCCTGTTTGTCCACGCCATCAGCAGATCCACGAGGAAGTGGAAGCAGTCGGCAACCTTGCTGCCATGCGGATCAAGCAGCCTGTCCATTTTGCTTGGCTGAGGTGCGTCATCTTGAATCGGATCCTCCATCACTGGATAGAGCAAGTGCCTATCAGCGGCATCGAGGACAATGGCGTAGACTCCCAACTGCCATACCATCTCGTCCGATTGGAAATACTCCTTGATTTGTTTTTGACCTGATGCGGTTGACCATCGCGAAAAAATCGTGCCTGATCTCGCCGTCTACCCCCATTTTGTCGCCAAGCTCGCCGTCGCCTTCGTCATCTTTGAGATCATTGCAGAAGCAATCCAGACCAACTCGGCATATGATGCGCCTGAGGATCGTCTGTTTGAAATTGGGCAGGGTGTTGGTCCACCTGCTCTCTGCTGGCACTTTGTCCTGGCCCCCCACAGTGCGTCGGTCACGGCGGCCGTGACCTTCGCCTTTGTCTCTGCCTCGCTCTTGCAGCATGGCTGCCCTGTCGCATCGTCGCGGCACCAATGCACCCACTTCTCCTCGCGCCAGTCGCCATTCACAACGTCGCACAGGTGTCGGAAGGCGTGCCACTGCTTGGAGTGGCCAGTCCTACGTTCATGGTGCTTGGCATTGAAATTGCAAATCGTGTCCACCAAGTGAAAAAAGGAATACTCACCGGCTGGGGACCTGCCGACTTGCCGCTTGCATTTCTGATTGACTAACTTCTCGATGCTCTTCGTGATTCTAGTCGCAGTGGTCTGCAGCTTCTGGATCTGAGCGATGCCGTAGTGTCTCATGATATGTTGGCGGCAACCCTTGATCTGTAGTTTAGCCCTGTGGTGAATATGAATACCACAGCAATCAGGCCAATATAGAATATTGGGCGCCTTGGGCAGCTCCTCGCGCTGTTTCCCCCAGTTCTTCATCATTACAACGTTGGAACCTGCTTTGTCGCCCATGGCCATGAACGTATCTGATGTCACCGAATTGCTTAAAGCGGCCATCTCTGCAGCATCATTGATCCGAAATCTCCGTGGAATCCCCTGCTGCACTCCTGGGTGCATGCATTGAGCTGGTGCCCCCTCGACCGCTCTCGGCCTCGCCAGCCAGTGCTCTCTGAATCCACGTGCCAAGGGCCTCCGAGTGTCGAACAAGCACCACGTGACGCAGCCCCTCTGGGCCAGCGTCGGCTTGGCGACGGTCCTGCTGCCCGTGAACTTTTTGGTAGGTTTCCATCTGAATTTGGCAGCGACCTCGTCCCACAAGTGGCAGTAAGAGACGTGAACTCCCCGATGGCCCTTCTCATCGCGCACTCCTTTCAAAGCTGCCTTCGGTTTCTCCAACATGGCCTGCAAACTCTGCTCCTGCCTCCTATGAATAATCCTCGTGGCTGCGAGTATGAGCCGTCTGTGCTTGACCCCTTTGGTGAGATTTGACTGCGCAGGCAGATGAGCAGCGCGGCAAGCTATTGTCATGCCACTTGGGAGGACGTGTGTCTTTATCCTGCCGAGCAGCTTCGTCTTGGGATCTCCAAGCATCTTGGCTGCATCGGGAATCATCGTTCGAATGGCCTGCAACGTATGACGGCTTTCAGCTCGTTCGTCGTCTCGTTGCTTTCTCATTTTATTGAAACGGTTCTTGGACAAGAAGCTCCGTGCGTGCTCGATGTGGCTCTTCGACCTCCACTGAAAACGAACATTCCTCGGGTTCAACACTGGTGGTAATGCCGCCAATCCATAATCTATGCCCTCATGACCTGGCGCTGCACCCATGGCAGGCGGCGCCTCAGGCGCTGGCGCAGCACCTGGAGCAGCGCCATCTGGTGCCCCACCTGGTGCAGCACCTGGAGCTGGCACGACATCTCCCTCGGGCGGAGCTGGAGGAGCTGCGGCGTCATCAACAACGATATCTATATCTGGGATGTCCAGCAGGCCGAATTGCAACACATCGTCCAGCTCCATCCGCACCACGTGCGGCTGGTAAGCCAAAATGGCCACGGAAGAATTGCGTTTGCTTGAAGTTTGATGTTTCTGTTATTTGTCCCAGTTGTTGACGGGCTTGAATACACAATGCCCATGTGTCGCTCGAGCGTCACATGCTACCACTTGCCCCCAAAAAATGGCCGCAGCTGTTACCACACATAGGATACATCATCATTTCCATCGCCGTTAGGACCCCCGCATTCTCTCGATCGGCCCCCCCTCGTTTCGCCCCTCCTCCACCCTCATCCGCGTTTCTCTCCTGGACTTCCTGCCTCTCTCCGAGCCTACCCGTCTCCCGTTTTATCCGCCCACCGCGCCGTGCGTGCGACTCTTCTGAAAGGTTCGGCGACGAGGAGCACGATGTTATGGACGACGACGACGACGTCATGTATGGCAACGATGTCATGGAAGCCAGCCATAATAACTACAGAAATAGTGGTACGTAATTGGAATCCCTGTGGCCTCTTTTCAAAACACTGCTCTCGCCTGCCCCCGTCGGGGCCCGCCTCCACGAGACGTGTCTGGGCGTGCGATTCGGCGAAGCCGTTTGATTTCTGAGGCGCACTGGTGAATTGAGATCATGGGAAGCTTATGTGTTGGTGCGGATATGGTATGCTTGTGCTGTTGTTGTTGGTGTTGCTATTGGTCGTGCTGCTAATTGGATTGCTCGTTGTGTTGTTGATGTGCCGCTTTTGATCAATTTCAAAGCTCTGCTATCACATTGGTTTGACACTCGAATAACATAGTCTATATTGTCACGGTGTCCTATTGTGTGCATGATCGCCGAGATGTGATCCAAATCCTCGCTTCATTTTCGAGTTGATCTAAATATTCTCGCTCCAGTTGCAAGTTTATCCTCCATCCTGCGTCGCCACCCGTCCGACCCCAGGGACCCCCTCTGAACGCCCTATGCAATGAACCCCGATCTCTGAGGGATAGACGAAATGAAGTTCAGCTGATCCTGCATCACGGCCGCGTCGAGGACGCGGCCCAGGACCTCGTGCTCGTACGCACTCCTGTCGCCCGACAGCACTCTGGAAAACCTGACCCAAATCCCGTGCGCGTGGAAGGCGCTGTTGCCGTTGTCCCGCACATACTTCATGTACCACAGCACAGTGCGCGGCCCCTGCAGATCCCAGCCGCCCTGAGTCGAATCCTCCGACGAGCTGGCCACTGCGTCATCCCAAATACGACGGCTTTCACCCTGAGCGTCCATCCTCACGGCCATCGTGCGTACGTCTCCGCGGGCCAGCACCAGCGCTGCGGAAGCTGCGCCACGCTCAAAGAGAAGCCACCTGCCTGCACGACGGCTCTATCGTTCATCACGGCCGAGCCTGCGGGCAGCTGGTGGCGCGCCAAATCGCCCACCGCGAATCCTGCGCGGTCCTCCAGAGAATGCCAGCTCAAGCCAGCAGGGGGAACCAGCTGACCTCTTGCAGCGGCCACCGCCGCGCCCGCACCTCCGCCCAGCCCCGGGGGGGATGCCCGGCGCGGGGGCTGCCGCAGCGCCGATCGTCGCCGCCGCGGGCGCCCCGCCGGGCGCGATCAAGCCTCCCACAGCGGCAGCAGGGCCAGCAGCGGCGGGGGCTGCCAGTGCGCCGGCGCCAGCGGCAGGCAGCAGCGCGCATGCGCCAGGGGCCCCGCCTCCACCCGCGCCAGCGGCCACCGCAGCGGCTCCCCAGCCGGGCGCCTGGTCGAAGTGGAAGACCAGCGGCAACGGCGGACAGGCGACCCCGAGCGTGGGGGCTCCCAGCATCGCGCAGGCGTCCACCAACGGATGCGGCGGCGCCGCTCGGAAACCGAAAATGTCCGCCGCCGCGACGCCGTGCGGCACCTGGGCCGCAAGCGAGAGCAGGATGACATCGCTGAAGTTGGCGCCGACCGCGAACGTCTCCTCGTAATGGTCGTGGTCTGGCGTTTGCGCGCGCACGTCATGCGAGCCCGGCCTGACCGCCAGCAGCAGTCGCGCGTGGAACACCGCAGGCCCAGGGACGCCGCGATGCCTCACCAAGAGGGAGTCCCCGGGGCCGAACGCGGCCATCGCGCCTGACGCGGGGGCCGAGCGACTCCTCACGAAACTCAGCTGCGCGCGCGCCTGCCCTTCGAAGGTGAACTGGGGTGCCTCACGCTCTCGTGCCTGGGCCCGACACCTCGGCGGCAGCGTCTCGCGAGTGGGAAGCCCCCAGGCCGCGCCTGCCAGGTACGCCGCCACCAGCGAGAGTGCAAGGACGGCCGCAGCTCCAGCGATCGCCAGCGGCGAGGGCGCGCCGCGCACGCAGGTCGACGCGGGCGGCGGAGGGCACACGAGGGCGGGCGCGCACTCGGGGCAGGGCGCGGTGCCTCCCCAGAGCGCCAGGCCCGTGCTGACCCCGCGCGCGAGTTCGAGAACGGACTCGCGAGCTACTTGCAGTCAGACAAAAACTTGAGCCACCGTTGCCATGGAATGGAACGAGCTTCCAAGACGGCGTGGTTCTCAACCCACAGACAACATTCCCGAGCAAGCACATTCATAAACTTTCGGCGCTCCGCACGGATTTTTTAGATCAACGCCAGACCCCCTTCCCTCGCGCGCGGAGCGCGCCAGGGGCGGCGCCGGAGGCGCCGCCATGAGGGCCCAGCGCGGATCCAAGAACTCCGCGCGGAGCACCGAAAATTCATGTCTGTGCCGTTTCTCCTTCTTCTAATGCTGCTACCCTCTCCCTCGTTTTCCACATTTTGGGGCCTACCGTGAGGCCCTCGACGCCACCGCTGGTGCTCGCCTCGAAATCCTAGTCAGGGCGCACCTGGGGAGAGGCCCGCTGAGCAGCAGTATCGGTATCGGTTTATGTTTATGTAGTTGTTTTCTTTCTCGGTATCGGTATCGGCCGTATATGTAGTTGTTTATGTTTATGTTTATCGGTATCGGTTTATCGGCAGTCTTCGGGATATGGGTACCTTTTCCTCCTCTGACTCCCAGGTGAGCGGAGGTGCCGCCAGGTACGGCGCCAGAGGTGCCGTTCCGGGGGTGGGGCAGCGCCGACCCAAGAAGTTCCAGCGGCCTTCGGAAGCGTAAGCCAGTGGTGGCTGTTTCAGGGGGCCCAGCGATACACACACACACACACAACAAAAAAAAAAAACACAACTCCCATGACCCCCCGAGATTTTCCAGGATTTCCTGGAGTTTCGTCTTCCCCCCACTTCCCATATTTTCTGGGAATCGGCGAATATTTGCGTCTGTGTTTGTTTTCCCCTCCTGATTGTTGCTCGTCGACCCCATGCTCCCTCCCGTTCCCCCTCCTCTCGGCACGCGTGAGTCGGGTCGGACGAAAGTGGGGGATAGGGTTAGGTCGGGCCTGTCTACAGGCGAATTTTGGACGAAAAATTTAAAACATGTCAAACAATGCCACAAACTATTCAAAACATAGTCCCCATACGATTTTTAGACTATTTTTGAATATTCCTCGTGTAGAGGGATAGGCCCGACTTAAGGATGGGGAAAGGGGGGGTGCGACATCTGCCACATGCAGCTGGTTTCGGTCCCACCGCCAGGCGCTTTCATTGATACATTGGCGCCTCCGGCGCCAGGAGGCGCCAGGGAAATCAGCCACGTGAGCTGATTCGCCAACCCCGCTTTGCTACCCCTCCCTATCACGCGGCCCGAGAAGTGGGAAGGAACAACATGGGGACGATGCCCAACAACACGTGTTGCCCGCTGTTATGCAGGCCACGTGAGCGCCTGCGGCGACGCCGACAACGAAAGACACGTGAGCAGGCTCAGCCGCGTCGTCCCGTCCTCGCCCGATCCTGGCCGCACGGACGCGACCGCCCTCGGAGTCACGAGGACCTGTCACAGCCGCGGCCGTAGCCGCCGCCGCGGCCGTCGTGGTCGCCGCTGTTCGTCGTCGTCGTCGTCGTCGTCGTCGTCGTCGACGTTCGCCGCTGATCGTCGTCGAAGTCGTCGTCATCGTCATCTTCGTCGTCTTCGCTGGCGTTCGCCGCTGATCGTCGTCGACACTCGCCGCTGATCGTCGTCGTCGTTGCCGTCGCCACCGCCACCGCCGCCGCCGCTGCTCAAGGTCGTCGTCTTCGCTGTTCGTCGCTGGTCGCCCTGCGGCCGCGTAGCTCGGACCGGGCCAGCGCCTCGCGCATCTCGGCCGCGGCGTTGTGCGCGGCGGTGCTGGCCTCGGCGGCGGAATCACCGGGCTCATGCGGGGCCTGCGGGCGGTCGCGGCGGAGAAGGGAAGAGGCTGGGAGAGTAGAGGTCTCCAAAATGAGCGACATGCAGAAACAGGTCTTACGCGAGATGGCATATCGACCTGACGCGGTGGCTTACGCGGGCCGCCAGAGGGGCACGCTACACTGGAAACGAGGTCGCTTCCGCGCGACCTTACGCAGGCAGCTTACGCGCCAATGTCGGCGCAGCTCGAATCTATCCTTTTCGTCGCCCAGATGGGGTCCGAGCAGATGGGGCCAGAGGATCGCGCCACATCCCCGAGGCAGCGCCAATGCGTCGGCGACGTCGGCGGTGCATCGGCGACGTCGGCGCGGTGGAAACGGGGCTCCATATCGAGCCGCATCGCCGAGGCACCGGCGATGCAGCGGAATCCTCTGGCCCCATCAACTCGGAGCCCATCCGAGAAGCCTAGCACGCTTTCCGCCGCCTTCGGCCTCCGGGGACCCCCGCGGGGCCCCAGGATTGTCAAGAAAAACGACCGGGGGGGGGGTCGCAACAAAAAAGCTATGGGAAATGGTGGGGATATCCTCTCGCGTGTCCTGTCCAATGAAATCCGACTGTACTTGTGAACGTGCGTTCGACATCTGGGAATAATGACTTGGCCACGTGCCTCCTCTCAATGGATCGCCTTCCGAAAAGCTCGCTCCTGGCTCGATGCTCCTCTGAACGCGTGTCAGCCCCGGGGACCCCGGATCGAGCAAGGTCAGAGCATCGGCTGTCGGGGACGGCGGCGTGCTCACGGGGTCGGCGCCGGGGGGGAGGGGCCTCTGAGGAGGCCGGGGGCTTCCGAGAGTGCAGAGGGTTTTCTTGTACAGTGGGGCCCGGCCACAAGAGGCCTCCCGTGCGAAACCCAACCCTGAGACCCCAGGGGCAGTCCCTCGATTTCTGGCGCGGGAGCGCCACGCTCTCCATAGCGAGACCATCGAAACCCGGGAAACCCAGGACACCCTGGAGGCAAGCAGGGTGCTTCTTGGCATGGGGGCTCCACTGCAGAGGGCAGAAGAGCCGCCCTCATCGCAGCACGCCCCGCCGAGCGCAGCCCTCGGTGAACGCACCCAGGGGAGGGCTCTCGCGCAGGGCAGGGCTGCTTCGCGGAGGCCGAACGCTCTTGCGATAAACGCCCCTCGTGGGGGTCGGGGTGTCTTTCTCACCCCTCGATCTTGGAAGCCTCCCTGACTCCTGGGGCAGGAAGGAAACAGAAAACAGGAAGGACACGTGTTTCTCTCCGCTCCTGCCAACTCCTATGCCTACCCGTCCTTGGAGGCAGCCCAGGCGAGCCCCGGCGTGGAAAGACAGGGGAAGTCGCCAATTGCCGACGGCTCCGCGCTGAGATCAGAGCCTCGCTCACAGTTCGAGGCAGAGGTACTGGTGGATCTCCGCCGCGATCCTTGGCCTACTTGGAGCGCTGGCGCATCTTGCGGCGCTTTTTCTGAAGGCGGCGGGTGCGCTTCTTCTTCCACTTCCACCGGAACATCGACCGAGCCTTCTTGTACGGGTTGGACTTGTGAGCCATGTGGCTGCGGAGGGCGGGCGCTGCCGGACGGCAAAGGAGAACCTGAGCAAAATTGGCTACGGGAACTTCGTCACCCCTCGTCGAATGTTTTGATCATGTTCACCATGCTAATCACCATCGCCATCGTCATCACCGTCGCGATCTCGTCATAATCGTGCGCATCCGTTCCCACGGGACCAACACCGCCGTCGTCTTCGTTGCCATCGCCATCGTCACATTCACCGTCGCGTGCACGCTTCCAGAGCTCGCCTACCTGGCGTCCATCAATCCGCACTGCTGTAACTCGCCTCTGGGCACTGCCGGCCGTACTTTGCCGATGCACTGCAGCGACCCCCCCGTTCCAGGCTGCTGCCTGTTGCCGCGAAGGCTAACAGGGCGACTCGACGAACCACAAAAGTTACACGGCCGCTCACGGACGCGTGCCCGTGCCACCGAACAGCGCCCGAGCCGACAAAGCGCAGCCGACCGACCGAGACCGAAACCGACAGGCCGCAGGCAGCCCAGGAGAGCGCAGCGACGCAGCAACGTGAGGAACAGCCGACCGAACCGACCGAACGTAGGCGACTGCGATGCAAGCGAGCTGCCCGAGTCGTGGACACCCTTCGTACGGTCTTCGTGTAGGGGCACATATGTCGGGGTTGGACAGACCCCCCTTTGGTAAAGCGTGGTTTAGTGAAAACGGCCTGAGGCCCAAACCTGGCGGGCGCAAGCCTGGAAAATAACGGCAACGGCGCCCTCTCGAGAACCGAAAACGGACAATTCACTAATCGACGTGTCACTGTTGGGGGCTCTGTCCACCTCCGAATCTGTTTATAGCCGAGGTCCCAGGGCAACAAACTCAGTGCCCGTCCAGCTTCTGCCGCTCCCCTGCCCATCAAGGGTTCCCCTTCCAATTTCCCTTCCCTCTCCCACGTCCTCTTCTCACCTCCCCTTCCCGTTGCTCCTTCTCCTCCTCCTCCTCCCCCTCGTCCTCCTCCTGTTACAGCTGCTGGGACTGGCGGGGGACTGGATCCTCGCTTCTTGTGCTCCTCCTTGTTCCTCTGTGCTCCTCCTTGCTCATGCCTGTGCGTTCCTCCTCCCCCATGTTTGTCCTACTTCTCGCTCCTTCCGCGCCCCTTGCTCCTCGTCCTTGTGCTTCGTCCTCGATCCTTGCCGTCATCCTTTTCTTCGTTCCTCCGCCTTGCTCCTCCTATTAAATCCTCCGCCGTGCTCCTCGTTCCTCCTTCTCCCCCCCTGCTCAATGGGCACTCTACAACCTCCAAGAGTCGCTCTGAGCTTCATAAGCACCTCCCCGCGCGCTCGCAGAGACCCCCTCTGGAATCCCTCAGCATCGTTTAGCAACCTCAGACGAATAACGACATCCCTGTCCGGCCCCTGTCGCGCTTAGATTCAAGAGGAGCGCCCGACTTGAAGTCAAGGCTTACATACTATATAGGGAGCTCCGAGGCCCTTCCGAAACCAAAGTGGTCCTTCTTCCGATTAGGGGGCCACATGCGAACCCTACCCCTACCCCTCAGAAATCGTGGGGGGTAGGGGTAGGGTTCGCATCTGGCCCCCTACCGATCCAGTGCTCGAGTTACACCCTCGCAACGCCCGAACTTCCGAGCCTCCTGCCCGGATCTCCGCCGCCGTCATGCGTTCGAGGCGTGGACCCCTGGAGCTCTCGACCTCACCCCCAGCAGAGTGTTTCGCCCCTGGGCTGCCTCTTCTTGATGGCCTGGGGCCCATCCCCAGAAAAACACAAGCCAGCGTTGGAGAGAGAGAGAGAGAGAGAGAACAAAAAAAAAACGCATTGCTGAAGGTGCCCTGAAAGACACACATAAGTACACACAAATAAAAGGATCCCCCACATCTTCCCACATGTTTTGCCTTTTTGTCCTCCCCCCCACTTCCCATACTTTCCTATATTTCCTGGGGATCCGACGATGAATTGTGCCTCTGTGCTTCTGCCCCTCCTGAACTGCGTCGGAGGCCCGGGTGCCGCTCCCCCCTCCCCTCCCCTGGGGGCGGGGAGGATGGCGCCCTGGAGAACCCACGCCTCGACAAACCTGAAGGGGCCCTGGGACATACAAATAAATACACACAAATCAAAATGCGCCCCATACTTTCCCATATTACCTAACAGCGAAGACTGACAGGTTTCGAGTGGGGCCAAAAGAGAGCAGCAGATGACTCCCCAGGGGGGTCTGGGCGGGAGCCGGGGAGCTGGGTCCGAACTCGTTTTCCGCAAACAGTCACGCACTTCGTGCTCTTCGACCTCCCAGAACTCCATTCCTAGGCCAAATTCTGAATGCCCGGAGCCAACTGTAGGCCACTTCGTGCTCTTCGACTTCCCAAAACTCCATTCCCGGCGTACATTTTGGATGCCCGGAGCCAACTGTAGGCCACTTCGTGCTCTTCGACTTCCCACAACTCCATTCCCGGGCCACATTTTGAATGCCCGGAGCCAACTGTAGGCCACTTCGTGCTCTTCGACTTCCCAGAACTCCATTCCCGGGCCACATTCTGACTGCCCGGAGCCAACTGTAGGCCACTTCGTGCTCTTAGCCTTCCCAAAACTCTATTCCCGGGCCACATTTTGAATGCTCGGAGCCAACTGTAGGCCACTTCGTGCTCTTCGACCTCCCAGAACTCCATTCCCGGGCCACATTTTGAATCCCGGAAGCCACCTGTACGCCACTTCGTGCTCTTCGACTTCCCTGAACGTCAGATGGGCTGATTGATCGAAGTGTCTCGTTTGTACTACTCTTGCTAATAGTGTTTCTAATGCTAGTTCTCGTTCACTGCACCCACTACAACTACTACTTCACTGTTACCACCACTACCGTCACTGCTACTTTTACTGCTACTACTACTGTTGCTGTTGCTGCTGCTGCTGCTGCTGCTGCTGCTCCTGTAGGTATTGCTACTGCAACTACTGGCAATGCCATTGCGACTGCGACTGGGACTGATGTTGCCACTGCGACTGCCACTGCGAATCCGAATGCGACTGCGAGAACAAAACAAATTCTACACCAGCACTCCTACATGAATACCATAGGCAATGCTTCCAGCTATGCTTTTACACATCGCTGTTAGGTTGCTTTGCCGGGATCATTTTCTGGGTTTCTGTCTTCCCCCCCACTTCCCATATTTTCCCATATTTACCTGGGATCGACGATTAATTGTGTCTGTGTGTGTCTTTCCCTCCTGAAAACCTTGAGACACCTCGCGAGGAAGCGTGGCCGGAGCCCCGGGCCCCAGCTGCCTGCCACATTGCTTCGAGCCCGATCCATCTGTGAGGGTCCCGGGGCCCGCAGCTGTGCGAACACTTTTTTTGATCCGCGGGTCGAGAGCGCACCTCTTCCGGTCGAAGCTAGGCGGGCCGCGCGAAGCTTGAATTAGGCAGAGAAGAGGAGGAAGCTGTGCGAGCACGTCCTGCTCGAAGGACACGAGTCGCCAAGATCTCAGGGTCGGACGTTCTCCCAGGGCGACGTGCACCACCAGATGCCGTCGATCTGCGCCATTGTTTCGAGCCCGATCCGTCTGTGAGGGCCCCGGGGCCCGAAGCTGTGCGAGCACGTCCTGCTCGAAGGACTCGAGTCGCCAGGATCTCAAAGGAGCACAAAGATCGGCAAGCCACGCACCAGAGGAGGCCACCCCGCCTCCCCGCATCCTCGCGCTCGACATGGGGCTGGCACGTTTTGGTCCTGGTCGGCCTTCTGAGGTTGGGAGGGCCTCTCGAGAGCCCTCCTGCCTTCCCGGAGGCCTCCGGTCCCTTGTAAGAAGCCCCCCTCCCTGCATTATTGCCAGGCCGCCCTCCTCCTCCTCCTCCTCCTCCTCCTCCTCCTCCTCCTCCTCCTCCTCCTCCTCCTCCTCCTCCTCCTCCTCCTCCTCCTCCTCCTCCTCCTCAAGGCCGCCCTCCTCCTCATCCTCCTCCTCCTCCTCCTCCTCCTCCTCCTCCTCCTCCTCCTCCTCCTCCTCCTCCTCCTCCTCAAGGCCGCCCTTCCCTGCAGCCAAGCTCCTCAAGGAAGGGGCGGCGATGTAGTGTCGAAGAAGGGCGTAAGGGGAGAACGGATGTAATCCCAAGGTTTCGGCCAGGGTCGGGTCGGCCTAACCCTAGCCTTCCTCTTCAGCATGTGATGGTCCTCCTCCTCCTCCTCCTCCTCCTCCTCCTGGTCGGACGTTCTCCCAGGGCGACGTGCTCAACCCGATGGGCGGTCCCCGCCGCTTGCGCCGAGACCCGGTCCACGGGCGCCCCGATCTGGGCCCAGGAGGGCCCCTCTCCGGGGCACGCGCGTCCGCACGGGGCCACCCCCGAGGGTCTTTTCAGAAGCCCCAGGGCAAAAACGGGAATCTCATAGTTTCTTTTCCCGGGAGGGGGGGGGGAGGCACGCACGAAGCACGCCACACCACCCCACGGGGGGGAGAAGGAGGGGGAAGGAGGAGGAGGAGGAGGAGGAGGAGGAGGAGGAGGAGGAGGAGGAGGAGGAGGAGGAGGAGGAGGAGGGACGAGTTGCTGTTCCCCGCCGAGAGCTTAGGGGGGGGGGGGGCATCATCAATACCCTCTGGGGTGAAACGTTAGGCCTCCCGCCCGAGCTCCACGGAGAGTTGTCTGAGAGCGTGGCCGACCACTCCGCCGATCGGCTTCTCAGCACTGCGCGCTCCCGGCGAGGAGTGAATCGGAAGCCGGGCAAGGGCTGCCCAGCTTTCGTATGAGGCCTCCGTGCAGCAGCCAGGCCGTTGCCTCGGCTGTCAGCACCGCCGCGTCCCTGGCCGCGCTCTGTCGCGGAGCGTCTCGGCTCAGGCCCCCCGAGCGCGCGTTTTCGCAGAGGCCGGCGGGCGGGTGGGCCGCCCTCCAGGGGTATAGACGTGTTCGCGGCCTCTCGGGGAGCGCGCGCGCCGCAGCCCGCCGACGTCGGGCCCGCGAGCGACTGGAGCCTTTTTTGTTAGACCCCGGCGAATTGACTTGCATCACGGCCGAACGACCCCCGCAGCGGGACACTCTGGCAGCACGGCCGCCGCCGCAAAAACCGTCGGTTGAACGCTGGCACCGCGCAAAAGCACCCCGCGAGCGCGACGACGGCCGAAGTGAGCCCCCACTGGGCCCCGACAGAATTCTCGGCGCTTGCGTGTCAAAACATTTTCTTTGGCGGAACCGGGGGAGGTGGGGCCTGAACCTGAAGCAAACAGCCAACGACTGGCACGTGCGGATATCACGAAAGTCGGAGGGCTCGTGCACGCCGCCAGTGCTCGTTTGAAGAGGGGTGAGGAGGGTGGGGAGGGTGGTGGTGGTGGTGGTGGTGGGGGGGGGGGGGGGGGCGAACGTCACGCAAGTGAACGTGCCCGAATCATCAAATTATCCAGGCGAAGGACCCAACCATATGCAGTTGTGAGTACCGCAATTGCGAATATCTTCTTCGGTGGTGCCCACGAACCGTATGAGGGGCGTGCCGAAATGTGGCGGGGCACACTACATGAAGGAAAACGATTGGTCGAATTACGAGAGACTGAGCGCGGGTGAATCTGAGATCGAGTGAGTCTAAGTGTGAATGAGTCTGCGTGCGAGCAAATATATTTGCACGAATGCGATCATGGCTACGCCTCGTGTAGATGTACATGAGTGTGAATGGTTCGGGAAGCTTGGCCGCCGCAGGAAGCTTCCGCGGGAACCCCGGCGGCAGCGCCCGCACGCCGCGACGCCCATGTCGGCACGCCCCTGACGAGGATCGCGCCCGCTTTCTTCCCTTCTTTTCCTCCCTCTTTGCCCGCGCACTCCAAAGTCCAAAGCTGAGGGCGCAGCGCGGCGCAGAGTCCCCGCGACGCGCGCCGATCGTCCCAGAAGGGTCCCAGCGACGCGCGCAGGTCGTGCGCTGCGCGGAGCAAAGAGAGCTAGCTAGCTAGCTAGCTGGCTGATGGCGGGCAAGGCTCTGACCGCTGGGCAGAGCGAGTGCAAAGCAACATACATACGGGGGGAGCGGGCCTCCTCCTCCTTCTCCTCCGCCTCTTCCTTCTCCCCAGAGGTCTGAAGCTGTTCCCTGAAACCTTGAGTGTGCGGGCGCATGGTGGCGGTGGCAGTGGCGCCTTCGGTGGAGACCCCATGGGACCAGGAAGCGTGTGAGGGGTGTGCCGAAATTTGTGTGGGGGACGCATGCGGGCGGTGGCACTGGGGCCTTCGGTGGAGCTCCCCATGGGGCCACGAAACGTGTGAGGGGCGTGCCGAAATGTGCATGGGGGACGCATGCAGGCGGTGGCACTGGGGGCCTTCGGTGGAGCTCCCCATGGGGCCACGAAACCTGTGAGGGGTGTGCCGAACTGGGTGTGGGGGACGCATGCAGGCGGTGGCACTGGGGCCTTCGGTGGAGCTCCTATGGGGCCACGAAACGTGTGAGGGGTGTGCCGAAATGGGTGTGGGGGACGCATGCGGGCGGTGGCACTGGGGGCTTCGGTGGAGCTCCCTATGGAGCCACGAAGCGTGTGAGGGGTGTGCCGAAATGGGTGTGGAGGACGCATGCGGGCGGTGGCACTGGGGCCTTCGGTGGAGCTCCCTGTGAGGCCACATGGGGCCTTCGGTGGAGCTCCCTATGGGGCCACGAAACGTGTGAGGGGTGTGCCGAAATTGGTGCGGGGGACGCATGCGGGCGGTGGCACTGGGGCCTTCGGTGGACCTCTATATGGGGCCACGAAACGTGTGAGGGGTGTGCCGAAATGGGTGTGGGGGACGCATGCGGGCGGTGGCACTGGGGGCCTTCGGTGGAGCTCCCTATGGGGCCACGAAACGTGTGAGGGGCGTGCCGAACCGGGTGTGGGGGACGCATGCGGGCGGTGGCACTGGGGCCTTCGGCGCCTCGCGCGAGACTGCGCCCACGGCGGCCTCCAGAGAGCCTCCCAGAGGGCTGGCCCGCGCCTCCAAAACCTGCGCCTGGTCGCCGGCCCTCGGTGCCTGCCCGAGGCTGGCCCGCACGGGACGACACGCTCGCGGCGGACCCCGGGGATTGCTGGGGCCGGTCCCGCACGCCTGCGGCTGCCCCTGGGGCCTGCTGGGCGCTACTGCGCACGTGAAGGAGCACCGTCTTGAATTCGTGTGCCCTTGCTGGCGTGCTGTGGCGTGGGAGCCTCTAGAAGCGTTGCGGCGGCCCCAGTGGAGCACTGAACGCGCAGACACACGGCCCCGGCCCGTGCTGGAGGCTGCGCCGCACGTGAAAACACGAGGTGCGGCGGCCGGGGCTTGTTGGAGGCTGTTCTTCACCTGGGACTTCTTACGTCTAGTGTGGCCCTTGCACTCTGCTCGAGGCTGCCCCGCGCGAGCGAATACTCCCGCGGTGGGCGTTGGTGCGTTGCTCGAGGTGGGTCCGAGCCGAAAGCGCGCTCACGGCGGCCCCCTGGCCTGGCGGCACGTGACACACAAGCGTGTCGGATTATGTTGCTGTCGCATCTCGGGTCGGGCTCCGCCACCTGATGCCCCGATGCACCACCAATCGTGGACCGAAGCCACCGCAGATGCGACGCTGCTCTCGCCATCGCTCGGACGTCCATTCCCAGCGCGTGTCTCGGCTTCGCGCGTGTCGTTTCTCGCGGGGCGATGCTCCTTGCCACGAACAAATGCACGCGTCCGAGCGATGCCAAGAGCTGCGTCACCGTGCGAGATGCGCCGCGCTGTCTCGACGCCGATGTCCCTCTGGGCCCAGGCGGAGGCCCCGAGGCATCGCCAACATCGCGGAGCGAGCCCCGCGGGTGCGGCGCACGACGCCTCCACGCCTGATGGCCGGGCGGGGGCATTATAGGGCGGAGGACGAGCCCCCCACGGCGCAAGCGGGGCGGGTGCTGGTTGGGCGCGAAGTCTGGGGAGGCGCTCGAAGGGGGGGGGGGCAGGGGCAAAGGTGCCCTCCTCGGGCCCGGCCGGCCTCTGTCCGGGCCCGAGAAAAGGCCCCTTCAGGGGTCCTAAAATGGGCTCCTTTTCGGCTGCCCTCGCGGCCCCGCCCCCTTTCATCGCCTCCCCATTGCGCGGCCTCCAAAGTTCGGGGCGGGGGCTGGGATCTGGGGGGGATCGATTGCGCGCACTTGGGTAACTATCCCGCCCCCCCCTGAGGAGCGGGTGGTTCCGCGCGCGCGGTGTCGGGCAGATCCCCATGGCACACCGCCCCCTCCTCCGGGCGGGGAGGACTCGGATCCTGAAGCGAACGGGTCCTGGACCGCGAAACCTTCCCCGGGGAGCAATTTCCCATCATGGGTCGTTGTTTGACGGCCCCAGAGGAAAGGCTGCGGGCGCCCGAACATGACAACAAGCTTTAGGACTTGGAGGCCTGGAACTGGGCACAAACACCAAAACAGGGGGTGCGTCCACCGGAAGAAATCGATCCTGGATTTCGGTCCTGGTGGTAATCTCTCGACCACCGAGGGCGCAAACATCTTCTGAGACAACCATCCGCCAAACGCGCGTGGGCAAAGAAAAATGGCGACACGCCAAATGCGTGCAACAGCAAACGATTACACGCCCAATGCGTTTCCAGACGCCCTGGACGCGCCAACTGCGCGCCGAGAGGATGCGAGGAGTTCGGTGAGCCAGTGCACGCACGCGCTGCCGACTAGCAAGTCGGCGGAAGGAGGGCGGGGGAGGACGGGGGCGGCGCGCCTGGCGTTGTAGATGACGCAGGCCGCCGTCGCGGGGCGGCGGCGGGGCGGCGGCGCGGGGGGGCTCTCTCCCTCGCTCGCTCCCCGCCGACCGCTCTCGCCGCCGCGACAGACGACGACGCCCCCGACCCATCTCCCCTACAAGCCTCCTCGCCACCGAGCTTCCCTCCAGAGCCCTCGGACGGGGGCGAGGGGACACTCGACGGAGGAGCCGCGCCCACGGGTGGGGTGCAAGGGGCGCACTCAAACTCAGGCCGACAAATGAATTCATCCTCCTCCTCAAAAGGGAAGGAAACAAACCTGATATACTCATTGAGGAGGACAGGCGCAGCCTCGGACGAAGCAGGCCGAGGGGCCGACTGGGCTCGCACAGCCTGGGCCTGGATCTCGGCGACCGCAAGCGAGGGGGGGGCCCGCGGTACGAAGGATAAAAGCCCTTCGCAAGGCGGCTCAAGTTCTCTCTCCCTCTGCGGGAGGGGGGGGGGGGGGGGCGCGGGCTGGCCAGGTTGCGTCCGTCAGCCGCAGCCGTGATCCCACAAACAGCACAAAACTTGAAACCGTATCGGGACCACTCCCTCAGGGCATGGGAAGGACGCAAGGCCACGCCTCCAACCTTGGACGCCCCACCCACCGCCAGGAAACCGTCTCCGAGGAAGCGTTCGCCGAGGGCAGCGGCGGAGGAGGGAGGAACAGGCCCTGCAGCCGTTGGGCAAATCGTGGCCGCGAATTCCAGGAGCTTAGTCCGAGGCACTATCTGCGAGCAGCCAGAGCACCCCCAACGATTGCTGCGCCGCGACAGGCGATGCGACGAGGAGTCCAAGGCCCTAGCAAGCTTGGACTTGAACTGGGCCCTGGGCCTGGACGCTCTGGGACCGAATTCAGGAGCAGCCGCAACACTATCAATCAGAGCGCGCCGAACTCTTCTGCGCACAAGCAAGGCAGTGACATCCCAACGATCCGTGAACGGAATCGGGTGTCTGACCGACGTTTCCCAACCCCTCCTCGCCGCCCGCCCCGCCCAGACATCAGCACATGCATTGCCGTGAGAGAGGAAGGCTTGAAACAGGTGAGGTGATGCGCTCGGGTTCAGCTTCCAGGTGGGAAGCAGCCCAGACAACCTCCACGGACGCAGGGCCACGATTTTTGGCCGCCTGCAGCACCCTAACCCAGAGATCAGCATTGCGGCCATAGGGCCGCGCAGCGCGGCCAGACCTCCAGCCTTCAACCGCAGGCTTGCAATCGCAAACGTAAGCGATATCTCCAGACGAATTCTCGAGGCCCAAGGCCAGAGCCAAGAGCTCTGATCGGGGCGCAGTCTGGCGTCGTCCTGAGAGACAGGCAGCCACGCCGCAGACGGGGAGCCACATGGCGCCAGAAGGATCCCCGTTCAAACAAAGCACGACGCATGACTACCGCCGCTGCTCCGCAGCGTCTCCGACGGTCGTCTGAGCTGTGCTCGCCCCCTGAGCCATCCCCAAACAGGTAGAGGGGGGTGCCCCGCAGGGGCCGAGAGCTCCTTCAGCAAGCACTGGCCGAAGAAAATGGGGTCAGAGAAACTAGGTCCCTCCTGCAATCTAGGAACAGTGAGACTGGTCGAGGGCACTCCCCTCAGCCACAAGGAAGGATCAAGGTCAGCATTCGCCAACGCCTGAGGGATGAGTGCGTCCGTGGACGTGCAATCAGAATGGGGGCCATTTTTTCGAACACTCCCAGATGCGGTGGCGCAGCGTCTCAGGGGCAGCTCTGCACCGAGGGCGCCGACGATCGACTTGGTACCCAGCGTCGTGCTGCCTCTGCTGCGCCCACTGGCCACCTGCTGTGTCCGAGACCGTCGCACCCCACAAGTCCATGTCGCCCTTCCTGGCGAAGGCCTCCAATTCACGCTGTATCCCATGCAAGTCGGCTCCGTCAGCGAGCTGTTCACCATCAGGATGCTTGGCGGCCAAGCGCCAGGCATCAGCACTGCAGTCATGTTCAAAGTCCGCCATGAGCTCACTGAAATCCTCCAAGACGGTGTCGCTGTAGCCATCATCGCCGAAGGAGAGGAACGCGTAGCCCACTGGCCTCTCAGCACCTGAGCGTCGCCAACGGGTGGCTTCCAAGGGCGCCCAGCCAACCTGCATCAAGGTAGCTTGAAGGGCAGCAATGGGCCCGCGTACCCCGCGCCAGCGGACACGATCACCCAGTCCATCGCGAACACGAGGCCAAACTCGAGAAATGCGGCCATGCAAGTGCGGGCGCGCAATCCACATCCAAAACCATTCAGTGAGTGCATCGCGTCGAAGCTGCACGGGGGGGTCGCTTGTGCCAAGAGTAGCCTGCAATGCCGTCTGTAAACAGCGACCCCTCTTGTGGCCAGCAATCGAAACCGAAGCTTGCCTACGCAACTTGGTCATCAAGGAGGGCGGAACTCCATGAGCTTGATGACCATATGTAGCAGAGGGTAGCACACCTGCCCTCCAGAGGCCACGCGCCAGCAAGTCGCCGCAGCTTCCGGATCTTGCCCTGGCGCGCGGTAGCCCTGACCAGTCGAGAACGAAACTTGGGTCGGACGCGACGTCGAGCGCCAGCTGCGTCAACTCCCATGTCGACAGCCGAGGAGGCGTGGGCGACTGGAATGCCCATGCTCTTCAGGGAGGTGACCAGAGACAAACCCAGCGCATCATCACTGGCAACTAGCTTAGTCTTGTCGGAGATCGTCAAACGGTGGTCCTTGAACGAGTGAGCCAGGGACTGAGCGGCCGTCAGCATGTCTCCGATCACCGTGGCTCGCACGCCCTCCGTCCTGCATGCAGTGCCATCGATGAATGTCCACAGCCCAGCACGCGGGCTCACCACATGGGCCTCCTGGAGGAGGCCGTGCAGCATTACCTTGGCCATGTCCACCCCCGCGGAGAGCCAGCAACAATAGACTTGCCAGGCTCCAGGGCAGGGCTGACCAAGACACCCCGCTTGATGAGACGAGGTGCCGCATACATACCAACCCCCAGGACAGTGATGATGGCGGGATAATGAAGAGAACGACTGGCCTTCATCAGTAGCACAAAACTGATCGAATCATAGAACTTCTGCAAATCGAGAAAAAGCGCGGCGCATGACACGCCCAACTCGCGAGCACATTCATCCAGGATGGCCCTAGCCAGCGCCGCGCGCAGAGCTGAGGACCCCGCAATCGCCGTGTCCCAAACGGCCCCTTGCTTCTCCGTCCAAGAGTAAGACGGCGCTGAACGCATCCTGCTCCACAGCTTGGCCGTGTGAGGCATCAGACCGAGCACTCGATGACCGCCCGCCTCCTTTGGAATGGAGGGCCCGAGTACCGTCGTGAGCTCCACAGGCCACACCCCTGATAGTTCAATATCGTTCAAGAGGTTCACCAGCGCACGGCGCCCAACAGCGCTTCCTCCAAGGCATCCGAATGCAACTGGTCCAGCCAGTAGTGGAGGTCCTCTTGAGTGTCCACCTGCTCGCGCCAGATCTCAGACCAGAGCTGGCGCTTGCCTTCCAACAGGAGCTGAGGGTGACTGGTGGGGCAGCCATCAGGGCCAGCACCTTCCCATTCAGGTGGAGGATTTGGCTTGACATGGCGGTGCACTAAGCCTGGCTTGAGTCGCCACTGCTCGCGCACCCACGCCATGAAGCTGGCCCTGGATGCTGTCACTGCCCGTGAAAAAGGCCCAGTCCGACCAGCGCTGGGCCAGCTGTACGAAATGGTCCAGCGCATCGTCCTCCAGCTCCTCCAGGATGCCCGCATCCGCAACCCACGCCTCGGCGAGCTCTAGCGTGGTCTTCTTGCCGAAGTAAGCGTCCCTCTCCAGCAGATCCAGACTGTGCAGATGCCGACGAAGTAGGGACAAGCAGTCACCAGCCTGACACGGGTCAGCCCCGTTGCGAGCGAGGGCGCGAAAACGAACCAAGAGAGTCGTGGTAATGCCCCACCACTCGGCAGCGGAGGCCAATCCTTGGACGATGGAGTCCATGCAGGGGTCGACCACTCAGCCTTGTCCGAATGCGCCCACGGGGCACGGGTATGCTCCGAGCGGATCCATGGCGCATTCTCGAAGCCCGAGACGTGGGAGCCACAGACCTTGCACTTCCCATGCTGCAAACGTAGGCGCCACAGGAGCTGCAGGTGGTGTATGACGATTTCTGATTCTTCGCGCCATTGGCCGACTTCTGACGGGTCATCAGGCAACCGCAGGTGTCAACTAGGCGGTGTCCAGTGCTGGGGCGGACCAGCACGGGATCAAGAGGCTGCGTCGCCTGGCGACTCACGCAGCGGTGCGATGAGAACTCGAAGTCTAGCCGCGGACTAGCGGTATCCACTTGTTCCACAGGGGAACTCAAAGCCTTGAGCCAAAATGGCTACGGAGAGAGAGAGGATGCGAGGAGGAGGAGGAGGAGGAGGATGCGAGGAGGAGGAGGAGGAGGAGGGCGACGGAGAGCAGACAAAGGCAAAGGCACGAGGCAGATATCAATGCTCATGCCGACCTCCAGGCCTCCGAAAGGCCCGCTTCCCCCAGGACCCCCTCCCTCCCTGACAATCTCCCTGCCACCTGGCGCCCGCTTTCCATCCAGCCCCTGCGCCCGCTGCCAAGCGGAACGACGCTCAAAAACGGGTCTTACAGCAGTAGCTCGACCACAAGAAACCTTCCACAAGAAACCCAACCCCGAGATTTCAGGGCGGCCGTCGACTTGTGGTGTGGGGACGTCACGCTTTCCATAGCGACACCATCGAAACCCAAGAAACCCAGGGCACGCTGGATGCAAGCAGGGTGATTCGTGGCATGGATTCCACTGTACGCGAGATGACGTAGCGACCTTACGCCGCAGCTTACGCGGGCCGCCAACGCGGCAAGCTGCGTTGGAGACCGAGAGCGCTTACGCGCGGCCTCACGCGGGCAGCTTACGCGCCAGTGTCGGCGCAGACAACCTAGTTTTTTGTGCGTCGCCCAGCTGGAGGGAGGGTGCTGCTGGCGTCCGCGCCGCACACAGGTGACTGGGCCATCCAGGCGGACTGTCTCCCCTCCCTGAGGGCGAGAGGGATGCGAAGATGCGATCGGAGTCCCAGCTGGACACAAAACGAGCTGCATGATCCATGCCAGCCTGCAAGAACCTGAGGAAGCTCTGGCCGTCCGGGCTCCTCGCGAAGACCCACGCACCACTACCATTACTAGAGTTCTGCTTCTCGCTGCTCCGACCCATGAGCAGAACACCCCCCGTGATCATCGGGAGCGGCCAAGAGGGGGGTGTCCAAGAGGGGGGGGTGTAAATCATGACCGGCGGCATGTGCGCGGCCCAGCGGGGGGGCCAGGGACATAATGAAATAAGAAGAGACGCCATGAGATCTGGGGAAATATATCATGGCCCACGCCATGATCTCCCCCCCCCGTTAGTCATCACCCCCCTCTTTTCCGCCCCCGAGATCACGGCGGGGCCGGGCCGGGCCGGGCCGGAGCACGGCCTGGGGCCCTCTCTCCATCGCGGCGATGCGGCGCTCCACCTGCCCGGGGTGCACCCACCCGCGGCAGCAGCAGCCGCAGGCGGCACGGCTTCAGCGGCAGGGCTCCCCCCCCGCCCCGCCGGGGCGGCCGGTGCGCGCCGGTCTCCGGCGGCACTGCGTGGGCCGTGCGATCTCGAGAGCAAGCCACGCCTCTCCCCGGGAGCGCAGATCGGTCGATGCCAGCCGATGCCGGGCCACAGGGTGGCGCTCAGCCTCGGACGCCCGCGCCATAGGTGGCAGCCGCGTCGGCGCGGCGCGCAGCTGCCGTGCAATCGCAACGCTCTGTCCAAGCCCCCCGTGTTATCGGGTCCTCGTTTTGAATCCGCAGCGCCGCGCCTCAGCTCCTGCTCCTCCCGCCACCGTCTCCCAGTCCGCCTCCGCTTGCTCCTCTGCCTTCTTCTCACTCACCAATTCTCTCGTCCAGCGCACGGACCTCGCCCCATACTGAGCTCGTTCGGCGCAACCCTCACATCACACGCTTCGTGCCCCCATGGCGAGCTCCTCCTACGTTCTCAGTGGGCGCGACCGCATACAGTCGAACTCTATAGTAAGGACGGGCGGTAAGGACGCAAGGGCCTTGGACCCCGAAATTGTTGGCACATTTTTAGGGCGGCAGACTGCCAGCACCCTGAAGGGCTGGCCAGTGAACACCGCGAAAGACGGGCCGCAGAGGCAAGGACGCAAAGGGTACCCTAGGACCCTAGGACACCCGCGCGTCCTTACTATGAATTCTGACTGTACGTGCCCGCGCCCGTTTCGGCGCACCCCTCGCGCGGACCCTGGCCCCAAAGGGACACGCCTCAACGGTACCCTCAAGGGCTGGCCAACGACATCGGCCAACTGTACGGGTGAGCCGAGAGAGCAAGCGTGCCGCCAGCATTCCTTCGGCGACTCCTTCGTCCCTGCTGGGTGCGGCGACAGCGCACGAGCGAAGAGCGGCTGCAGGTCAAAAGCGAGCTCCCGCCGAAGCTGCCTCACACTGTTAGGGAGCCCACAAAGGACGTACGCGCCCAGCTATGTACACGAACACGGCCCCTCGATCCGCGAGACCGGCCGCGTTCTACGAACATTTGCGCAATGCGTACTCTCGAAACCAGCGTGGATTCATGTACATGTACGTCCTTCTTTCGCTCCTGAACTGCAGAGTCGAGGCGCGGCCACAAGAGCGTGGGCCATGAGGTCAAGGATACGGGCCCCTGCGCCGCAGGCCCCAGGCCCACAGCAGCCGAGCGGCCACCTCAAGATGGACGGGGCCAAGATCGTAGCAGTCCCGTGGGCACGCGGAGCAGCTTCCTCGGGTCGGGCGAAAGGGGGGGATAGCAAAGGGGGGGTTTGAGAATCAGCTCCCGTAGCTGATTTTCACGGAGCCTCCCGCTGCCGGAGGCGGCCATGTATCGAGGAACGGGCCCCTCGGTGAGGCCGAAACCAGCTGCACGCAGCAAATTTCGTAACCCCCCTTTCCCAATCCCCCCCTTTCGCCCGGCCCGACTTCCTCCTGGAGGTCGCGCTCTCCCCCGAGACGCCAGGCACTCCGGGCGCAAGTCTCTCACAACGCACGGACGCGTCTCCAACTCCAGAAAAACAAATCCTGAACTGCGGACGCTCCTCCGGCGCGCAGATGGGGGCAGGGGGAGGGGAGGGGGGAAGGCCTCTGAGAAACACCCCCTGCTTCTCAGCAGGCGCGGGCCTCACATCCACAGAGAAAGCCCGCGCCCTCTAGCAGGCAGAGGTGCTTCTAAGAAGCCTTCCCCCCTCCTCCCTACCTTGGGCGCCCGAATTATCCGGGGTAACTCGGATCCGGGGTAACTCGGGTTTGGATTCCCGAAAAAGGAACCCGAGTTATCCCTGACCCGAGTTACCCCTGATGATTCGGGGCTCTGGACGCCCGAGTTATCCGGGGTAACTCGGGTCCGGGGTAACTCGGGCTTGGATTCCCGAAAAACGACCCCGAGTTATCCCTGACCCGAGTTACCCCTGATGATTCGGGGCTCTGGACGCCCGAGTTGTCCGGGGTAACTCGGGTCCGGGGTAACTCGGGTTCGGATTCCCGAAAAAGGAACCCGAGTTATCCCTGACCCGAGTTACCCCTGATGATTCGGGGCTCTGACTGCCCCTCTCTGCGCGTGGCCGGACAACAGCCCCCACGCCCAACAGGGAGGCCTCGTCCCCACTGGCCGGGCTGCCCCCTCACCGGTGGGCGGGCTGCCCCCCGCGCTGGTGGGCACGTGTGCCGCCTCCTCCCGGCTTCGTGGCGCCGATGCCCACGCAGCGCTGCCCCGTCACGGTGTGGGCGGGGATCACGGGGCCCAAACGTGTACACCCTGCGAAATGCTTTAGAAATCATGGGTTAAGAAATTCATGGTCTCAGAATTTAAATAAAAACCTACAATTTCTATCAAAATCTTAAGATTTACATTGAAACATTAAGAATAATCGAGACTCTGGCCGAGAACTTAAGTTTTCTTAAGCATCGCCTAGGGTGTACACCACCACCACCTCCCTCGCCCACCCCCCCACCCCCGGGAAAGAAGGGGGAAGGAGGAAAGCAGAGGAGGGAGAGGGGGTCTGGAGGCGGTCGTGGTGTCTGCTCTTGGCGCCCGCAGGGATGGCTCTGCCAAGGCCTGATCTACCCAGACCCCATGACTGGGCATCGCTCGGACGTCCGTTCCCTGTGTTTTTTTCGGTTTCGTGCGTGGTTTTTTCGCCAAATGATCAAGGATGCTCCTCGATGGTCCTCGCCCAAGGAAAGACGCACACGTCCGAGCGATGCCAAGATGAGCGGGGACTGCGGCAGGCCAGGCCGGTGGCGCACACGCGACAGCGGAGGCCGCGGGCCGAGGCCGTCTCCGTTCTCTCCCAAGGACCTCTGGCCAGATCCTGCAGCGCCTGGGGCACGCAAGACGGTCGAGGGGGACAACTAGTGGACACAAGGACCACGACGAGAAGCGGACCCTTGCGGCGGAGCTCATCGGCACCAGGAGGGCGTCCAAGTCCCCTCAGTGGGGGGCTGTTGCCCCCGCCGCCGATCCCAAGCCGTTGGCGCGCCTGCACGCTCCAGCGCTACCATCGGCACTGGCAGCGCGTCTCCATCGCCCGCTTCCCGCGCCTGGTCCCCCGAACTCAAAATTGGAACGGGCGGGGAAGACTACAGTCGGGGCCTTGACCCAAGGAGCCCAAAACAAGGAACGAGGCCCCTCTCTTCCATAAGCTAAACTTCGACGTCCGAACGAAAACATAGAGAAAACCTGAGGCAAGCTGCGAAACACTTAAGGAACGCGGAGCCCTTCCCCAACCAAAAGGGTTCCTTCTTCAGGGCCCCGACTGTACGGTCGAAGTGCAGCTCATTCAACCCACCGCCAACATTGATCATTGGGGGGGCATTGACAGAGAAATGCGGCATTCATGTTCGCAGAATTTCTTCCGAACTATGTCGCCGCGCCGCTTGTTCTGACGCGCGGCCTTCCGTTTTGGGGAGGCCTCCGAGGCCACCGAGGAGTAGACGCCGCCTCGGGCGCCCAAGGCTTGCTGTTGGGCCTGCCGCGGTGCCAGCTTCGTTGACTCGGGGCGCGGGGACGCAGGGTCTGCCGGTGGGTCTGCCGCACGGTCGGCGTCGTCTTCACCTGTTGGGGGTCCCAAAACCGTGCGGTGACAGACCCGGCGGTGACCTCGAAATCCGCAAGCAGAGACCTCACCGCAGGGTGCGTCGCCACGCGGTTTTGGGACCCTGGAGGCCCAAAACTGTGCAGTGACCAAAACCGTTTTGGGACCCTGGAGGGTCCCAAAACGGGTCCCCAAACCCAAAACCGTTTTGGGACCCTGGAGGCCCAAAACGGTTTTGGGACCAAAAGGCCTCCAGGGTCCCAAAACCGTTTTGGGACCCTGGAGGCCCGAAACGGTTTTGGGACCCCTGGAGGACCCTGGAGGCCCCAATCGCCTGAGTCGTCCTCGGGGAGCGACCAGAGTCCCAAAACTGTGCAGTGACCCTGAGTCCCCAGCGACTCACCGCACGGTGTGACCACCACCCCGTTTGGGGGCCCCTGGACTTGGGCGCGTCGAGAACAAACGGCGTGGCGACGTACCCTGGCTTCTGGGCCCCCGAGACGTCTCAATTTTGCTTCGCTCGGTTCCGCCGACTCCTTTACCTCCGCCGGCTGTCTGCCCCCGAGCCGAGGCGCGCCGAAGGCGAGAGACCCTTCCTGGAACGCCCCACATGGAGGATCTCGGCAACCCCGAACCCAGCAACATGTCCATCGCAATGCCGCGGGCCGAACGAACGATGGCAAAAGGCAGAATGCCGCCCAACATCCAAAAGCATACCCTCGTCAACATGAAGATGTTCGAGCGTTGGGGCACTATCCTCCCTCGCCAGAGAGAAAATCCTTGTATCCAACCACAAAGAGGAATCCGCCGCCTCTCTTGGGGGCACACCTCCTACCACATGTCCACCTCTTGGGGGCACACCTCCTACCACATGTCCACCTCTTGGGGGCACACCTCCTACCCGCCGAGCCTCCGCCGAGCCTCCGCCGAGCCTCCGCCGGCGGAGGCTCGGCCTCGTCTCACTGCCGCCGACCCTCCGCCACCCTCCGCGGCGGAAGAAATGGAACGGGGCCCCTGGGACACACAAAGAAACACACACACACACAATCACACACACAATCACACACACAATCACACACACACAATCACACACACAATCACACACACACAATCACACACACAATCACACACACAATCACACACACACACACAAATAACAGGATTCACCATATTTTTGACTTTTTTCTGGGTTTTTGTCTCCCCCCCACTTCCCACCTTTTCCCATATCTTCCTGGGAATCGAAGACTGATGGTGTCTGTGTGTTCTTGTCCCCTCCTCAGAGATGGCAGCCCCGTTCGAGCCTCGAAGGCTCCAGGCCCTCTTCCCGGAGCGCCCCAGAGAGAGGGCCGCCGATGTCCACAGTTGCACCCTCTCTTGCGGTCTCCGCGGCCATGTGGATAGATCGGGCCGGGCGAAAGGGGGGGATAGCAAAGGGGGGGTTTGAGAATCAGCTCACGTAGCTGATTTTCCTGGCACCTCCTGGCGCCGGAGGCGGCCATGTATCGAGGAATGGGCCCTCGGTGGGGCCGAAACCAGCTACATGCAGCAAATTTCGTAACCCCCCCTTTCCCTATCCCCCCCTTTCGTCTGGCCCGAATGGAAGAGGCGGCTCCGTGTCGCGCTGCGCTTGCACCGCTTCGTCGAATCTGCGAGCGGTCGCTGCTCCGTGTTGCCAGCCGTGGAGCAACATGCTCTGCCCGAGCATGCTGTCTCCTCTGTATTTCCGTTCCCGCCATGAGCTGCTGAAGCGCCACAGGGGGCGCATGCAGGCCGCCAGTCCCACTCGGGACGGATTGCGGAAAGCACCCGAGAGGGCACGGGACCCTTCTGACGGTAACCCCTGCTGCAAGCGCGAAGAGGACCCGCGACGCGACGGGCAGGACACAGGAGCACCCCGCCCACCCAGTAGGATCGACCCCCCAATTCAGCATAAGGGGGGAGCGGGTGGTGAGGGAAACGGGTCCTGGACCCCAGACCTTGCCCTAAGAACGAGATCTTCATCCTGACTCGTCTTCTGACGGTCCTGGGGCCGTGGAAGGCCCCTAGGGCCTCGAACATGGCGCACAATCTCAGGACCCCTTTCCTTCAGGACCCGCTTCCCCCATGGCGAATATAGAGGCTACTAGATGGGGGCCGAGCAGATGGGGTCGGAAGATCGCGCCGCATCGCCGATACATCGGTGATGCATCAGCGATGCACCGGCGATGCATCGTCGACGTCGGCGATGCATCGGCGACATCGACGTGGAGCAAATCGGGCTTCACATCGAGCCGCATCGGCGATGCATCGGCGATGCGGCGCGATCCTCCGACCCCATCTACTCCGATCCCACCTGGGAGGCCTAGACATGGAGGGGGACACATCGACCTGGAACCGGCGGTACATCGCCGATGGATCGGCGATTGGCTCCCGATCGTGAATCCGAACGTTCCTGGGAAGGTTGGGGCTGTCGGGCCCCTACGTCGATGCATCCCCCCGATGTTTCTCCCTCCCCATCGCTGCCCCGGACCTTCGTGGTTCGGGGCCGGGGCGCCCGAGATGCCTGCGCTCGGCCGCCAGGCCTGAGCTGGGCAGGGCCGCGACGTATCGGGTCGGCAACGGATGCTCGCCCATGAGCCGCGATCGGGTCGAACCCGACCGCCGCGCCCGGCTCCAGCCGGCCCTGGCCGATGCCAAATGGAATCCAACCGAGCCGAACCGAATCCGCATCGCGGCCCCCGCCGGCGACTCGACTCGCGTCGAAGGGGAGGCGGCCCTGGCAGCCACCCAGGTGTGCGGGGGCGCTGGAGCGCCCGTGGGGTGGCAGCGCCTGGGTGGCTTGAGCTGCGGGGCCCCCGGTCGGGCCGATCGGCCCGGTACCAGAGCTGCGGCTAAGGCACTGTGCGGCCTCTGCACTTTTCCAGAGATGATGCTTGTTTTGTCGACTTGATTCGAGCTGCAGCGCTCAGATATAGACGACGACAGAATGTGAGCAAGCATCGACGCCTCGCCGCGACGGCGACGGCGGAGGACGGCGACGACGACGACAGAGGACGACGACGAGGACGAGGAGGAGGAGGAGGAGGAGAAGGAGGAGGGAGGAGGAGGAGGATGAGGAGGAGGAGGAGGAGGACGACCACGACCACGACCACGACCACGACGACAACGACGACGACGACGCCTGCAGCTATTTGGAGCTCTAGTAGCCATGCCGAAGCCTGCGTCGGGCCTGGGTTGTGTCGGGCGGAGCGCCCGCTCTCCTCGGGGGTTGGCTCGGGGCCGCCTCCCCGGCCTCCGTGCTTCCAGGGGCGAGGTGCTCGCGGGCGCCACGGACCCACATCCGCAAACCCGATGAGCAAGCCCCCCTCCCTCCTCCCACCCTCCTCCCTCCTCATCTTCTCCAACAAAAACAGCCGGGGGCACCCGAGCGGGGCTCCCACCCCCATCACCAAGGGTGACCAAAGGGCGTTGAGATTCTGGTCCCGGGTCTTCTTTGAGCCGCTGCCGCGACAGAGCCTCTTCGAGGACTGGCCCCGTGGCACTCCTGGCCTAGCTGCACTGCCGAATTCGGAAGACTAACCGTAAGCAGAGGTGGCGGAAGCAGCAGCAGGAGGGGGAGGAGGGGGAGGGGCAAAAAGCTAACGCAGCGGCAGAAAACTCCTCATCTTCTTCCTGGTCATCATCTTCCTCCTCCTACTCCTCTTCCTCCGCGGGCTTATTGACGAATTATCCCAATGCGCCCCTACCTAGGAGTTGGAGCCCTTAGGAAAGCAGCATCAGTAGCAACAGTAAAGCTAAGCTAAAGCTAAACTAAAGCTAAACTACAGCTAAGCTAAAGCTAAGCAAAAGCTAAGCAAAAGCTAAGCTAAATCTAAACTAAAGCTAACCTAAAGCTAAGCTAAAGCTAAGCTAAAGCTAAGATAAAGCTAAGCGACAGCTAAGCTACAGCTAAGCTGAAGCTAAGCTAAAGCTAAGCTCATGCTAAGCTGAAGCTAAGCTCAAGCTAAGCTAAAGCTAAGATGAAGCTAAGCTGAAGCTAAGCTAAAGCCAAGCTGAAGATAAGCTAAACCTGAGCAAAAGCTAAGGTCAAGCTAAGGTCAAGCTAAGCTCACGCTGAGCTAAAGCTAAGCTAAAGCTAAGCTACCGCTAAGCTACAGCTAAGCTAACGCTAAGCTAACGCTACGTTAAAACTAAGCTAAAGCTAAGCTACAGCTAAACTAAAGCTAAGCGACAGATAAGCTACAGCTAAGCTACAGCTAAGCGAAAGCTAAGCTAAAGCTAAGCTAAAGCTAAGCTAAACCTAAGCTAACGCTAAGCTACAGCTAAACTAACACTAATAACACTAAGCTAAAGTTAAGCTAAAGCTAAACTAAAGCTAAATCTAGAGCTAATATAAGGCTGAGGCAGGCTGAGGCTGAGGCCTAGGCCGACGGCAAACTGAGGCTGAGGCTGAAGCCGGCTGAGGCTGAGGCAGAGGCAGGCTGAGGCTGAGGCTGAGGCAGGCTGATGCTGAGGCAGGCTGAGGCTGAGGCTGAGGCTGATGCAGGGTGAGGCTGAGGCAGGCTGAGGCTGAGGCCGAGGCTGAAGGCAGACTGATGCTGAGCTAAAGCTAAGCTAAAGCTAAGCGACAGCTAAGCTACAGCTAAGCTCAAACTAAGCTGAAACTAAGCTAAAGCGAAGCTAACGCTAAGGTAAAGCTAAGCTAACGCTAAGCTAAAGCTAATGTAGAGCTAAGCTAACGCTACGCTACAGCTAAACTAAAGCTAAGCGACAGACGAGCTAAGGTAAAGCTAAGGTACAGCTAGGCTAAAGCTAAGCTAAATCTAAGCTAAAGCTAAGCTAAATCTAGCCTACAGCTAAGCTAAATATAAGCTAAAGCTAAGCTAACGCTACGGTAAAGCTAGGCGAAAGTTAAGCTAAAGCTAAGCTAAATATAAGCTAGAGCTAGACTAAAGCTAACGCTAGAGCTAAGCTAACGCTAAGCTAGAGCTAAGCTAACGCTAAGCTAAAACTAAGCTAAAGCTAAAGCTAAAGCTACATCTGGAGCTAAAGCGAAAGCTCCCAGGGAACTGGGGGAACCGCGGGGCGGATGCCGGGGGAACCGCCCGGGGCGGGCAACACTGCCCGGCCCCTTTAAGCAAAGACGGTAAGAACCCTTCTAGGCAGAGCCTAGGTAGGGAAGTTGAAAAAAACAATGTTGGAAAATAACATTTTCCCCCTCGGCGGCCACCGCTCAGGCCTCCGCCGTCGTCGCCGCCGTCACCGTCGTCCCCCTCCTTCTCCTCCTCCTCCTCCTCCTCCTCCTCCTTCTCCTCCTCCGCCTCCGCCTCCGCCTCCTCCTCCTCATCCTCCCCCCATTCCCTTCCCCCCCCCCTCCCTTCTCCCCCCCCCCCCCCCTTGTACTCCTCCTCGTCCTCCTCCTGCTCCTCCTGCTCCTCCTGCTCCTCCTCCTGCTCCTGCTCCTGCTCCTGCTCCTCCTCCTCCTCCTCCTCCTCCTCCTCCTCCTCCTCCTTCTCCTCCCTGTGCGCACAGGCTGAGCTAGAGGCGTTCATTGCGAGGGAGGGCGAGGGGGAGGACGAGGACAGGAAGGACGAGGGGGGGAAGGACGAGTCTGACTGCCAGCCGAAAGCTTTGGGGGGGGGGCGGTTAGCACTACAGACCCTTCGGGGTCACCTCCAGAGGTCTCTGGATGTGGAGGTCTCCAAAGAGTCCCCCGAGGCACCAAGGAATCCAGACGTTTCTGGAGTCCGCCAGGAGCCTCGGGGCTGGGGGCGGCACGACAGGGCCAAACACTTCCAAGAAACTCGGTCCACGATCCTTCTGCGTAGGGGCCCGAAACTTTGGAGAGAGCGCGCCCGTGTCGCACTCCCCAGAGGGGGGGGGGTCACGCCTTAGCTATTGCCCTCCCTTGGACCTGCCCTGCCGGGAGCCCCCCCCCTCCTTTCTGAATGAAGGGGCCCTGGGACACACAAATGAACACACACACAACGTACAAGGATTCCCCATATTATCCAATATTGTCTGTGTTCGTGTCTCCCCCCCACTTCCCACATTTTCCCATACTTTCCGGGGGAATCGACGATTAATTGTGTCTGTGTGTGTGTTTTTCCCCCCTGATTCTTTCTGCCCCTCGGAAGCGACCCCCCCCCTCCTTTCGCGCTCCGGAAACTACCCCCCCCCCCTCCTCCTCCTCCTCCCTCCTCCTCCTCCTCCTCCTCCTCCTCCTCCTCTCCTCCTCCTCCTCCCGCCGCCGCCGCCGCCGCCGCCACCGCCGCCGCCGCCGCCGCCTCCGCCTCCGCCTCCTCCTCCTCCTCCTCCTCCTCCTCCTCCTCCACCTCCTCCTCCTCCTCCCTCCTTCTTTCCGCCCCTCGGAAGCTACCCCCCCCCTTCCTTTCGCGCTCCGGGGACTCCCCCCCCCCCCCTCCCTGTCCGAAGGGGGGGCGCGGAGCTACCACCCCGCCCCCTGAGCCTCCCTTGCCAGAAGCCCCTCCCTCCCCCCTCCTATTTTTTCTCCGCCCCTCGGAAACCACCCCCCTAACACCGACAGGGCACCCAAAACCAAAACGGCGCCGAAAACAAAGCATGCCCTGAAAACCACAGGAGCACCCAAAACCCGCAGGAGCGCCGAAAACCAAAGGGGCGCCGAAAACAAAAATACGCGGGCTGACAATAAAAACGGGGTCAAAAACCAAAGGAGCGCCGACAACCAAAAGAGCGCCGAAAAGCAAAGGTGCGCCGAACATCAAACGGTGCCGAACACCTAACCAACGCCGAAAACCAAAGAGGCGCCGAAACAAACAACAAATCCGCAAATCAGCGGGGCGCCGAACACCGCAGAGACGCCGAAAACCAGAAGAGCGCCGAAAACCAGAGCAGCGCCGAACACCACAAGGGCGCCGAACACCAAAAAGCACCGAAGCCCCAAAGGGCACAAAAAACAAGGTTGTCGAACTTGAAAAGGGTGCTGGGAATCAAAGGAGCGCCGAAAAAACAATAGAGAGCCGACAACCAAAGGGTCGCCAAACACCAAGGAGGCCACCGAACACCAAAACACGGCCGAAAACCAAAGGAGCGCCGAAAGCCAAAAGGGCACCGAAGACCAACACGGCGCCGAAAAACCAAAGGAGCGCCGAAAACCAAAGGGGCGCCGAAAACTACAAGGGCGCCGAGAACCAAAGGAGCTCCGAAAACCGAAAGGGCGCCGACAACCAAATGAGCGCCCCAAACCAAGGGGGCGCAGAAAACCTAAAGGAGGACGAAAACCAACAAAACGCCGAACGCAAAAAGGTGCCCCGAAAACCAAAGATGTGCCGGAAGCCAAAAGGACACAGACCACCAAAAGGACACCGAAAACCAAAGGAGCACCGAAAACTAGAAGGGCGGGCGCCATAAACAAAATACCGAAAACCAATGGGGCGCTAAAAACCGGAGGAATGCCAGAAACCAGAGGGGCGCCGAAAACCAAAGAAGCGCCGAAAACTAAAGGAGCGCCGAAAAATAACGATGCGCCGAAAGCCGAAAGGGCGCCGAAAAACCAAAGACGCGCCGATAACCAACAAGGCGTCGAAAACCAAAGGGCGCCCAAAACGAAAGGCGCGCAGATAGCCGAAGGGCGCCCAAAACCAAAAGGGCGCTGAAAACCATAGAGTGCCGAAAATCAAGACGGCGCCGAACACCACAGAGGCGCCGAACACCATGAGGGCACCGAAAACCAAGAGGGCGCCGAAAACCAAAGGAGCACCAGAAACCAAGAGGGTGCCGAAAACCAACGATGCGCCGAAAACCATCAAAAGGGTGCGCAGAAAACTGAAGAGGGCGTCGTAACCAAAGGAGCACCAAAAACCAAATGAGCGCCGAAAACCAAAGGACCGCCGAAAACCAAGGAAGCGCAAAAGGTCCAAAACGCGCGGGAAGCCAAAAAGACATCGAAAACCACAAGTACGCCGCAAACCAACGGGGCGCCGAAAACCAAAGAAGAAAAATAGCTTCGAAGCCCCCCTCTGGCCAGGGCCCTCCGGCCGGAGGTAGCTTCGGAAGCCCCCCCCCCCTTTGGAAACGGGGGGGGTAGCTTCCAAGCCACCCCCTGTAGCCAGAGACCCCTCAGCTACGAAATCCAAACAAAAGGAGGGGGGGTTAGCCCCCCCCCCTTGAAAAGGGGAGCCCGGGCTTACCCCAGGCCCCGAAAAGGGGGGGGAGGGGGAGCTTCCAACCCCCCCTCCCTTTGGCTAGGCCCCCCCCCAGTTCCAAAATGCCCACAGAAGGGGGGGATGGGGGGGGGGGGGTAGCTGCGGAAGCCCCCTCCCGTTTTCCAAGGGAGGGGTGTGGGGGGCAGCTTGAGAAGCTGCGGGGGCCCCCCTTCTCGCGAGAGGTGCGCCACGAGCGCGCTCCTCCTTTGGAGACTGCCGGCCCCAGCGCAGGGCCCACCCTGGCCCGCCATCCCTCCCGGGCCGACTGCGCTGCCGAGGGCCTCCGGGGCCCGAGGCCCCTCCTCCTCCGTCTTCCTCCTTCCACCTTCCTCCTTCCTCCTTCCTCCTTCCTCCTCCTCCTCCTCCTCCTCCTCCTCCTCCTCCTCCTCCTCCTCCTCCCCCTGATCCTGATCCTCCTCCTCCTCCTCCTCCTCCTCCTCCTCCTCCTCCTCCTCCTCCTCCTCACACCTCCTCCTCGCTCCTCGCTCCTCCTCCCGCGGCCGAAGTACGATGGCAGCAGCAAGCGAAAAAAGTTCGAAGCTCGATCCCTTCGCCTCGAGGGCCGAGGGCCTTCGAGCCGCGGCCCTCCTCCCGCTCGGCGGCTGCCGCAGGTGGCCCTGGCCCTGCGCGCACACGGCCTCTCGCGCATTGCTCGGGGCCTCGGGGACCTCTGGGCGTCGCGAGCGCGGTCCTGGAGCCCATCTGGGCCTCGCTGGAAAAGCTGCGGCCGCCCCGAGGCCACTGCCACCTCGTGAACGTGTTCTGATTCGGCGTCTCGACGTTGGGCGGAAAGTAGGGGAAAGGGGGGTGTCTGGCTCTGGACCTCTGTTTCCTGCGACGGTTTGCAACCGTGCGTCCTACGGGGGTGACTCCGCCTGCTTGAAACGGGCGCCCAAGACAGCCAAGATCAACTCCAGGGGGGGAGCGAGGGAGGGAGCGAGGGCCCGCGCCGATCGGCAAAACAGTGAATAAGAAAACGACCACCTCCGGCACGGGGGGCCACATGGGAACCCCACCCCTACCCCCCACGACTTCTGAGGGGGGGGGTGTTCACTTCGTTCGGGAGCTCGCCGAGCGAAGTGAGCCCCGCCCTCCCCCTCAGAAATCGTGGGGGGTAGGGTCGGGCATCTTCTGACCCGGGTCAATCCAGACCCGGGTCAGCAGGAAACCAAAAATAGCAATGCAGGAAACAAAAATCTGCAACGCAAAACTTCGCAAACCCGGGTCAGCCAATATGCGCGGCCGCCACGAGCGGCTCGCTAACCTGGATCGACCAGAGGGGGTCTTCGCAGGATCCTGCAGGACCTGGTGCCCTGGCTGACCCCCGTTTGCATTGACCACCGTCTCTTGAGCCCCGATCGGGTTCCCACGTGGCTCCCCAGGGCGACCCCGTGGGCCTGCTCTTCACTGCCACCGCTGCGGGTCGGCAAAAAACCGTGGCCACGCGCGAGGAGGGAGGAGGGGGGAGGGAGGAGGGAGGAGGGAGGAGGGAGGAGGGAGGAGGGGGAGGAGGGAGGAGGGAGGGGGAGGGAGGAGGAGGAGGAGGAGGAGGGAGGAGGAGGAGGAGGAGGAGGAGGAGGAGGGAGGAGGAGAGGAGGAAGAGGAGGAGGAGGAGGAGGAGGAGGAGGAGGAGGAGGAGGAGGGAGGAGGGAGGAGGGAGGCGGAGGAGGAGGGAGGAGGGACGAGGAAGGAGGGAGGAGGGGGCCGAGGGCGCGAGGGCCCCTTCTGCCGGAGGCCTCAGGCCCCCCCGCCCCGAGGGCAGCACCCGAGGCGGAGCGGGCTGCCATCGGGGGCGGCCAAGCGGGGGGCGTCCAAGAGGGGGGGGTGCAAACCATCGCCCGCGGCTTATGTTGCTCTGAGGAGATTCCCGTGCCTTCGGGGAAGGCTCCGGAAACCTCTCAGAAGGCCGGGGGACTTCCGAGCCTTTTGAGAAGGCCTGCTCCTTCTCACGTCCACCCCTCGCACGCGGCCGATCCTTCCCAGGGGTTATATTGTTCCCATCCTACTTAAGGACCGCATCCCAGAAATAATTTCTCGAGAACCGAAAGTGTCAAAAGAGTGTCGAAACAGTGTCGAAGCAATGCCGGGCGAGTGTCTCCCAGGGCCCGACACCCGAAAACCCTTGAGTTTCGGTACTTTTCTGCTGGCGCTCGAAATTTCTTCCTGGTGATCACGGCTGAAGTAGGTTGGAGCATCATAACCCGTGGCATGTGCGCGGCCCAAGGGGGGGGCCAGGGACGTAATGAAATGGGAAGAGGCGCCATGAGATCTGGGGAAACATCATGGCCCACGCCATGATGTCCACCCTCCCTAGTCATCACCCCCCTCTTTGCCGCCCCCGATGCAAGGCGGAGGGCACCAACGCGAAGAGCAGACGGGCTCCCCTCCAATCGGGGGGAACGACAGGGGGGGGGGGTAGCATTGGGTAGGGTAGAGAAGCATGGCAGCTCACGCAGCTGACTTCCCCCGCGCCTCCCGGCGCCGGGAGGCGCCCATGTATCGAGGAATGGGCCCGGCGGCGGGGCCGAAACTAGCTGCATGCAGCAGATTTTGTACCCCCCCCCTTTCCCTATCCCACCCGTGCGTTCGGCCCGATCCAAGGCCTGGTCTGCTCTGAACCCTCGTGCCAGCTTGAGGTCGGGCGTGTCCTCCTACAGGCGGATCTTGGGCGAAAGAAAATAAGCAAAAGATGCTCAGACCTATTCAAAACAATCCCAAAAAATCGTCCCCAGACTATTTCTGGACTATTTTTTGAATACTCCTCCAGTAGAGGGGACAGGCCCGACTTTCCCAACACGAAGAACAGACGGGTTCCCTCCCAAGGCCAGGACTGCTCTGAACCCTCGCGCCAGCTGTGCGAAGCAGGGACGGCCGACCTCTGGCATAGCGCCTTGCTGTGCGAGAGGGCCTGGCCGCGCCCAGCAAATCATGACGCCCACGACTGGCCGCGCCTCCCCCCCGCTCCCCCTCTGGTCACGTGAGCACTTGCGCCGGCGCCGTGCGGGAACTCGCCACTCCTTCGTATTCCCAGACGGCGCTGGCGCGAATCGTGACGTGACCGGCCACCTCCCCCTCCCTTCCCCCGGGTCACGCCCGTCATCAGAGCCTGTTCTTCTAGGCCCTGGCAAGTTTACTTGCGTGGACGCCGGGGGGCCTGAGCCTGAAGCAGGCCGCAGGCGACTTGCCGGTGCGGAAAGCACGCAAGTCGACAGGCACTTGCACGCTGGTGTCCGTTCGAAGCGGGGCGAGCGAGGGGGGGGTGGGGGGGGCGCGAACGCCACGCAGGCAAGCTTGCCTGCATCTACAAACAAAACAGGCTCCCACCAAGAGCTGAGAACACGGCCTCGGCCTCGCCGGTCTGCGATCCCCACCCGCGGCGGGCCGCCTCCCCCGTCCGCGCGGCGGCCTCCTCCGCCGCGGCGGCCGCCCGCGAGGCGGCCTCCACCGCGGGCCCGCGCAGGCTGCGCACCTCGGCGGCCAGCGCCTCGGGTCTCTCGACGGGGCCGACGGTTCGCCGAAGCGGCGGCGGCGCCGCCGCCCACGGCGACGTCGGCGACGGCAGCGGCGGTGGCGGCGACGGCGGCGGCGACGGCAGCGGCGGCGGCGGCGGCGGCGGTGGCTGCCGTGGCGGCGGCGGCGGCGGCGGCGGCGCGCGTCGGAGCGCCTCGAGCGCCGCCAGCGGCTCGGGCGGCGGCGGCGGCGCGGCCACGCGGGTGCTCAGGGCCTGCAGCTGCTGGTCGAGCTCTTGGAGGCGGCCGTCGTCGGCGGGGGCCCCCAGCTGCCCGACCTTGGCAAAGAGCTCGGCGACCTGCTGCTCGAGCCGGGCGGCGCGCTGCTCGGTCTCCACGCTCGCAAACTGCGGAGCGTCGAGACGTGCCTCGGCGACGGGCACACGGGGGGGCGGCGCGAGGGGAGCGGCCTTGTAAGAAGGCCAGAGGATGCTTCTTAGAAAGCGGGGGCCTCCTCAAGAGCCCCTGGATGCTCATGAAGAACGCGAACGCTCCTCCAAGGCCGGGAGGGCTCCTCAGAGCGGTTGCGCGCAAGGACCTGGCCGTTGAGGCAAGAGTGGCCTTTGGCGCGCGCGGCTTGCCGATCGCTGCACGCAATGCGGCAATAGCGTCCTGTGTGCACGCCCACACGCAGCCGATCCTGGACGACCCCCCCCCCCGCGCCCCCCCTGCCGATCCCCCTCGCGCCACTCCCCTCGCGCGCGCCGCCGACCTCGTCCTCCGGCGCCCGGGCGTCCCCGCTGGGCGGTGCTGCAGACGCCTGGGCCTCGAGCTCCCGAAGCCGGCCGCGCAGCTCCCTCGACTGGTCGTCCAGCGCGCCCAGCCGCTCCTCTACGTGCGCAGCGCGGGCGGCGCGCTGCTTCTCCGCCTGCCGCTGCAGGTCCGCAGAGCGTTGCGCCTCCTCCTCGAGCCGCGCGACCTGTCGCTGGAGCTCGGTCAGCGGGTCCAGCGCAGCCTCCGCCATGGCAACAGGGCGGCCTCGTTCGAGGGCGGCCTTGAGCCCGTGCCCTCGCGCCGGGAACCGTCAGAGCAGTCCGTTCTGCAGGCGACGCGCGTTTCCACACACGCACGCACAGTCGCAGGCTCGCGCAGCAGATTGGGCGCCCCAGAAGGGGGATCGGGCATACCATGGCCTCAACAGAGGCCTGCCTGACCACAATGTCATCCGGCTCTTACCAGCCTAAATAATTGCGCCCGATACGTGGTCAAGATTTCACGGATACGGTTTTGTCAGACAAGGCTTCGGGGTGTAGCGGAATATGAACCACGCAGACACACACACACACACACATACCGAAACATTCCATCAAATAGGCGCAAACAAAACAAAACATCAATGTGCCATGCGACTTGAATGGGGGACGATATCGGCTGATCGAGCGGCTGCCGGGCAGAACCGCACTCTCACCAGATGAACATATCCTCCTTGAGATCGCAAGCGGGAAATAACGATGCCTGACAGTGTAGGTAGCCGTCGGGCGCCAGCATGTTCTGCTGTACAACCTACGTTTCCATTCATATAAGCATATGCGTACATACATACATACACACATATGCACATACATACGTACAAACATAAATACATGCATACATACATGCGTACATACATGCGTCTTTACATGCATTCACATAATCACATGCAAACATGCGCCTACATGCACAGTCATTCGTGCATACATACATATATACACGTACGCCCATACTTGCATACACACATATATACATGCATACACACATTAACCCAACCATACAATCATCCATCAACCCATCCATCCATATATGCATGCATGAATACACACAAACACACATATACATACATGTACGCATTCCCTACATCCGTATGTGCATACACATATGTAGGCATATATGCAGTCATGCATACACACGTGCATCGACGCATGCATAGACATGCACACATACATACATGCATGCATGCATACATGCATACAGATATGTCCGCCCATCCATACATGCATGCATCTGTGCATGCGTGCATGCGTGCGGTGGGCCTCGTCCGAAGGAGCCGCCGATGGGAGGACCGTTCAGGACTTCCTGCGCAAGGAACGGTTTCCCGGGTGAGCCATTGTCAACGGGAACGCGCCCCGCGCGGGATCGGGGTTCGCACGGGGGCGAAGCTTCTCTCGCCTGTCCATGGGGCATGCGTTGCCGCGCCCTTCCAGCATAGCGTTCGCGCTGCATTCGCGCGGCGCCGTGCCTCTCACATCGGAATAAACTTTCGGAGCGCCGATGGGCATTCGAACGCAAGGACCGTGCAGGTCATATGTTTTGCGGCGGTTTCATCAATATACCAATAGTACTGCACGCACGCGGCGTCCCGGCGACTGCATGATTACAGTATCGTTTGTTACGTGATTGCGTTGTTGTGTGATGTCCTCTTCGCGTCGGAAGGGCGCTGTGGCCGCCGCGCCAGCCACTGGGGTCGCGCCGAAGGCGCGCGTCCGCAGTGCAGTGGCATCCGCAAGCGCAAAGCTCGCTGCCAAGAATTACGCTTTCGGCTTGCGCAAAGTTCGCGAGGGAGCAAGGCGCAAGAGGGGCGCCGCCACGCGCGGCTAGGCTGGATCTTTTTTGTTAGCAAGGGGGGGCTTCACTTGAAAATGCCACTGCGCCGATCCGAAAGTTTCCCCAATTTCGCCACCGCGCTCGCCGCGGCAATCTGGAGTGGCGCGCGCAGGAAAAGACTCGCGGGGCCCGAGGGCGGATGGGGGCGATGTCGCGAGGGCAGAGTCGGCGCGCCGACGGGCAGCCCAGTGCCCCGTTTGGCCGGAGGGGCCCAGTACAATGCAAGGGCAGAACCAAACCCCCGCCCGGAGTCGCGGGGTCAGGTTCCCCTTCCAATCCCAAATCCCTGTGACTTGTGCCAAACAAAAATTTCGGGTCCAGTTCGAACGACCCGAAAATATGCAAACCGGCCAGGACTCCGTGCAAAAACATCGTTCTCGAAGTCTTCGGACACACTCCGAAGAAACCGAACATGGGCAAACCGCCTAGAAAATCTTATCACAAACTAATTATCGGTGGTTCCGGGCCTCGTCCGCAGGAGCCGCCGATCAGCGGGCCGCTCAGGACTTCCTGCACAAGGAACGGTTTCCCGGGTGAGCCAGGGCGAGGCTGCTCTCGCCTGTCCAGGGGGCATGCGTTGCCGCGCCCTTCCAGCATAGCGTTTGCGCTGCATTCGCGCGGCGCCGTGCCTCTCACATCGGAATAAACTTTCGGAGCGCCGATGGGCATTCGAACGCAAGGACCGTGCAGGTCATGTGTTTTGCGGTGGTTTCATCCAGATCCCAACGGTACTGCACGCACGCGGCGTCCCAGCGCCTGCATGATTACAGTATTGTTTGTTGCGTGATTGCGTTGTTGTGTGATGTCCTCTTCGCGTCGGAATGGCGCTCTGGCCGCCGCGCCAGCCACAGGGTCGCGCTGAAGGCGCGCGTCCGCAGTGCAGTGGCATCCGCAAGCGCAAAGCTCGTTGCCAAGAATTACGCTTTCGGCTTGCGCAAAGTTCGCGAGGGAGCAAGGCGCAAGAGGGGCGCCGCCACGCGCGGCTAGGCTGGATTAGTGTTACTTGTGTTGTTTTCTTCTTCTTTTTTGAAACATAGTAAGGAAAAAAACAAGGGGGGCTTCTTTTGAAAATGCCACTGCGCCGATCCGAAAGTTTCCCCAATTTCGCCACCGCGCTCGCCGCGGCCGTCTGGGGCGGCGCGCGCAGGAAAAAACTCGCGGGGCCCGAGGGCGGATGGGGGCGATGTCGCGAGGGCAGACACGGCGCGCCGATGGGCAGCCCAGCACCCCGTTTGGCTGGAGGGGGGCCAGATCCCATAGGACTTGAGCAAAACAATTACCCCAGTGCGACCCGACCTAGAAGTTGGAGCCACTAGGGACGCAGCATTAGTTGCTATGTTATGCTATGCCATGCTATGCGGCGCTATGCTATGCTATGATATGATATGCTGCGCTATGCTTTGCTATGGCATGCTACGTTATGATATGCCATGATGTCCTGTGCTATGCTACGCTATGATATGATATGTTATGATAAGCTGCGCCATGTCATGCTATGATGTGTTATGCTATGATATGCTATGATATGCTGCGCTATGCGATGCTATGCTATGCTATGATTGGCTATGTTATGCTATGATATGCTCTGCTAACGCAACGCTGCGCGATGCTAAGCTAAGCTACACCTAAGCTGACCCTCTAGGCAGAGCCTGGGTAGGGCATTACACCCATGCGAATGCTTTGCTGCGCTATGCTATGCTATGCTGCGCCATGCTATGATATGCTCGGCTATTATATGATATGCCGTGCTGCGCTATGCTATGCAACGCTATGCTATGCTGCACTCTGCTATGCTGAAGCTCGGCGACGCTAAGATGAAGGTAAGCTAAACAAGATAATCCTGAGCTAAGACGAAGCTAAGCTAAGCTAAGCTAAGCTAAGCTAAGATGGAATAAGCTAAGCTACGATGAGATAAGCAACGCTAAGCTAAGGGGACGCAACTGGGGGGACTGCGGGGCGGACGCCGGGGGAACCGCCGGGGGCGATTAGCACTGCCCGGCCCTTTAAGCACACAGGGCAAGAACCCTTCTAGGCAGAGCCTAGGTATGGAAAAATTCGGGTCCAGTTCGAACGACCCGAAAATGTGCAAACCGCCTAAGACTCTTTGCGAAAAACATCGTCCTCGAGGTTTTCGGGCCCATTCCGAAGAAACCGAACATGGGCAAACCGCCTAGAACATCCTATCACAAAAGGGGTTCTCGGTGGTTCCGGGCCTCGTCCGAAGGAGCCGCCGATGGGCGGACCGTTCAGGACTTCCTGCACAAAGAACGGTTTCCCGGGTGAGCCATTGTCAACGGGAGCGCGCCCCGCGCGGGATCGGGGTTCGCACGGGGGGGCGGCTGCTCTCGCCTGTCCAGGGGGCATGCGTTGCCGCGCCCTTCCGGCATAACGTTTACGCTGCATTCGCGCGGCGCCGTGCTTCTCAAATCGGAATACGTTCGGAGCGCCGATGTATAGACGTGCGTGCATACATGCACACACATATTCAGACGCACCTGGCATACATTAGCGCATACATACATACCTACATGACACCCCGTATGCACACACATGTAAACACACATACACCCACACATCTACATATGCACATGTGTATGATACATACATACATAGTTATATGCATACATACACACATACACACTTACACGCATAACTCCGTACACATACACATACACATGCATACACACATGCATACATACATACATACATATATTTATACAAACATACATACCTACAAACATGCATACATCAATCCATACATCCATACATGCATATTTAACCGTTTGATGCGTACATCCAAACATGTACACATGCACATCCAGTTTGTATACTATCTTACAGCTAACACGTATGTGAACCAGCGTGGACCCAAACAATTTGAGTTTGGCACCGTCGGGGGAAACGCTATGCGGAGTGACGCATGTGACGTTGGATACGTTGTGCAAGCCACGCTGTGGGAACAGTCTTGTGCAATCTCTGGGTGCACAGGCCACGTGGTTCTGAGCTCTCGTGTGTCACCTGTGCGGGTGTGCGGCCTGAGCAGTGCTGTGCAGGCTACGCTGCGTGGGCTCCGCGGCGCGAGCTGTGCTGCGCAGCCTGCTCTTGCCCATCAGAGGGGCACCCCGTGCACGCCCACGAGGCGACCACGAGGCGGGCACCCGCCGACACCTCGGCAGACCCCGCCCGCGCCCCGCGGGCGCGCACGGGGCGCCCCACGGAGCGGCACCTCGGCCGCCCCACCCCGGGGCACGGGGGCGCCCGCGGGGCGCCCGCGGGAAGGCGCCCGCGGGCGGGCGCGGGGCGCCCACGGGGAGAGACCCCGGCGGGCCCGTCCAGGGCACGGGGCGCCGACGAGGCGGAGCTTCGGCCGACCCACCCGGGCACGGGGGGGCGCCCACGAGCGCCCACGGAGGGGCGCACGGGGCGCAGGCGAAGAAGATCCTCAGCGGGCCTGGGCGCGAAACGGCTGGAGTATCAGACGGGGGACGAGGGGCACGGCGAGGAAGAGAAGGAGGAGGAGGATGAGGAATAGACTCGCCCGAAGAGGGGACAGAGGTGGGCCAGCAAGCAGGCGAGACCGACGCCCCTGGCATCACAAGGTCAGCACACATACAAACCAACATATCAACAGATGTAGTACACGTGGGCGAGTTGCGACGTCGTCAGCCTCCACGAGAATAGTGCTCAGATAAGACGCCAACTCGAAACGTCTTCAGGACGAAGGGCCACTTGGCCAGAAGCGCTCGCGCAATGCAGGACCACGGGCCAGCGCACTGTCAGTGCAGCTGTCGAGGGCAGAGGAGCTGCGCCGAGATGTGACCATATACCTCGGCCCCAGCCTTTGCGGGAGACCCGAAATCAGGATCTGCATGGGCACTCCAGGCTTCAGGACCTGCTAGGCCGTACCTGTATGGGGGGTTCCAGAGATAGGAAGGCACCAACTATACACCAACACCGATCCTGGCCCAGGATCACCCTGGGCCCAGGATCGGTGTTATACGCCCTCCTGCCTTGCGCAAGAAGGCATACACACCGATCCTGGGCCCAGGGCGATCCTGGGCCAGGATCGCTGTTGGTGTATAGTTGGTGCCCTCCGAAGAGACCCCGAACCCAAACATGTCGCCGCCCCCTAATGGGACGCACATGGACATACTAATACTATATGTCCTCCTTGGAGGCGCGCGTCCGACCCGAACATATAGTATACCCATCTTGTAGTATATCGTTTCCCGAACGGTGTGGCCAGAAAGCGCCCGCCACGACGCATATACTATAAGATTTCTCGGTGCGCGCGTCGCCCCTGGGGGGGCGACGCACATATAGTAGAAGTATGTTGGGGTGTTGCCGCCCCCTAAGGGTGCATTGTTCTGCTTCCGCTGGCTTCCGCCGGCGGAGGCGGCATCGTCTGCCTCCGCCGGCCTCCCGCCGAGGCAGAAAGGAAGCTCTTTCGAGCCTCGAAGGCCTCATTCGAGAGAGGAAGGAAGAAAGGAAACTCACTCGAGAGAGGAAGGAAGAAGAAAACTCACTCAAGAGAGGAAACTCATTCGAGAGGGAAACTCATTTGAGAGAGGAAGGAAACTCATTCGAGAGAGGAAGAAGAAGAAAGGAAACTCATTCGAGAGAGGAAGGAAGAACGCAGGGTCGTTTTTTGAAACGCCTCATATGCAGAAGTGTCAGCGTCAAACGGTGGCAACGGGCGGGGTATACCGCCTGAAGAGCAGTTGAGACCTGGCGATAGCACTGGCCAGGACTCGGTGCCGAGTTGTTCCCCACATCCGAAGTGGGTTTTCGTGTTTTCTGTGGACACCCTCCGCGCAGGAACCTCACCTCCCTCCCACTCTCCGCCTCACTCATGCACTCACCCCGTCACCGGTCACCATCACCATCGGTCATCATCACCACCACCACCATCATCATACTCAGTCGCTCACCATCGATCACCATCACCAGCAGCCATAGATCATCATCATCATCATCATCATCATCATCATCATCATCATCATCATCATCATCATCATCATCAGCAGCATCAGCATCAGCATCACCACCACCGCCACCATCATCATACTCAATCGCACATAACACACACACACACATACGCTCTCTCACCACTCAGTATCATTTCCCTGAGGCCTGAGCATGGGGGAAGTATCAGGGGGGAGGCTCGTCTGTGAGTGAATTGCGAGGAAGTCTCAGGCGGGAGCCCTCTCCCTATGGGGCCCGCACTTTGCATTTCTAATCCGAGCGGGTCACCCTCAAACCTGCAACTGTCATCACTTTTGGGCCCCTGAGGCCTGAATATGCGGGAAATATCAGTTGGGATTCTCTTCTGTGAGTGAATTCCGAAGAAGTCTCAGGCGGGAGCCCTCTCCCTATGGGGCTCGCACTGCGTGTTTCTAATCCGAGCGGGTTACCCTCAAACCTGTAACCGTCGTCACTTTGGGGCCCCTGAGGCCTGAATATGCGGAAAGTATCAGTCGGGAGTCTCGTCTGTGAGTGAATTGCGAGGAGGTCTCAGGCGGGAGCCCTTTCCTTATGGGGCCCGCACTTTGTGTTTCTAATACAAGCGGGTTGTCCTCAAACCTGTAACTGTCTTCACTGTTGCGCTCGTGAGGCCTGAATATGCGAGAAGTATCACGCGGGAGGCTCGTCTGTGAGTGAATTGCGAAGAAGTCTCAGGGGGGAGCCCTCTCCCTATGGGGCCCGCACCTTACGTTTTTTTTTATCCGAGCGGGTCCTCCTCAAACCTATACCTGTCCTCACTTTTGGGCTCCTGAGGCCTGAAGATGGGGGAAGTATAAGGCAGGAGGCTCGTCTGTGAGTGAATTGCGCGGAAGTCTCAGGCGGGAGCCCTCTCCCTATGGGGCCCGCACATCACGTTTCTAATCTAAGCGGATCATCCTCGAACCTGTAACTGTCGTCACTTTCGGGTCGCTGAGGCTTGAATCTGGGAAAAATATCAGGCGGGAGGCTCGTTTGTGAGTGAATTGCGAGGAAACCTCATGCGGGAGCCCTCTCCGTATGGGGCCCGCACTGCGTGTTTCTAATCCGAGCGGGTCATCATCAAACATGTACCTGTCATCACTTTTGGGCCCCTGAGCCCTGAATATGGGGGGCAGTATCGGGCGGGGAGGCTCGCCTGTGAGTGAATTGCGAGGGAGTCTCAGGCGGGAGCCCTCTCCCTATGGGGCCCGCACGTCACGTTTCTAATTTAAGCGGATCATCCTCGAACCTGTAACTGTCGTCACTTTTGGGCTCCTGGGGCCTGAATATGGGGAACATCTCAGGCGGGAGGCTCGTTTGTGAGTGAATTGCGAGGAAGTCTCAGGCGCGAGCCCTGTCCGTATGGGGCCTGCACTTCATGTTTTTAATCAGAGCGGGTCATCATCAAACCTATACCTGTCGTCACTTTTGGGCCCCTGAGGCCTGAATATGGAGGGAAGTATCAGGCAGGAGGCTCGTGTGTGACTGAACTGTGAGGAAGTCTCAGGCGGGAGCCCTCTCCCTATGGGGCCCGCACTTCATGTTTCTAATCTAAGCGGGTCATCCTCAAAGCTGTAACTGATCTCACTTTTGGGCCCCTGAGGCCTGAATATGGGGGACATCTCAGGCGGGAGGCTCGTTTGTGAGTGAATTGCGAGGAAGTCTCAGGCGCGAGCCCTGTCCGTATGGGGCCCGCACTTCATGTTTTTAATCCGAGCGGGTCATCCTGAAACCTGCAACTGTCATCACTTTTGGGCTCCTGGGGTCTAAATATTGGGGAAATATCAGGCGGGAGCTCCCTCCCTATGGGGCCCGCACTTCGTGCTTCTAATCTGAGCGGGTCATCCTCGAACCTGTAACTGTGGTCACTTTCGGCTCCTGAAGCCTGAATAGGGGTGAAATATCAGGCGGGAGGCTCGTCTGCGAGTGAACTGTGAGGAAGTCTCAGGCGGGAGCCCTTTCCCTATGGGGCCCGCACGACAAGGAATGTTATTTCCAGATTAGCCGAAAGGATCTTCATGTGGGGTCTTTCCGTCGAAATAGTTTTTGCCGATCGCACCTTGTGGGGAACGCCAAAGAAACAGCCATAGTCAAAACACAGAAAAAACAATGCTGTGATGAAGGAGAAAGAATGAGTTCCCGGAGGCAGGAAGATAAACCCCACTTGCACTGGAGGAGGAGGAGGCGGAGGAGGAGGAGGAGGAGTAGGAGGAGGAGGGGAGCAGGGGAAGGGCAAGCCCAAAGTAATCAAACATAGGGCAATCGAGCATCTTGCTACCGCTCAGGCGTCCATTCCTGGTGCAGTGTTTGGCTTCGTACTTGCTATTTGTTCTTAAGATGGTCCAATATGCTCCAGGATAGTCCAGAGTCTCTGGTCCACGCCTCGCCTGGACAAATGCACACGTCCAAGCGATGCCAAGGCATGCGTAGCATCGAATCGCCCTTGGCGAAAGGAGAAGGACAAGGAGTAGGAGGAGGCCGCGCGCGCGCGCTTCGCCGCCGCCGCCGCCGCCTCCTTGAAGGGCTCCGACCGGCGCCAAGATCTGCACTGGGCGGCACGGGGCGGCGACAACGGCAACGGTGGCGACGACGACGACGACGACGGCGACGACCGCGGCGACCGCGGCGGCGATGGCGACGACGCCGACGACAACGGCGGTGACTGCGTCGACTTCGTCCGACGTCGTCCGAAGGCCCCCCGAGGTCTCCGGAGGTGGGGCCTCCACGGGCCTCCGCGGAGGCCCCCCGCTGGATGTGGTGGCCGATGCGCGAGGGAGGCCGCGCCACGCGAGGACAGTGTCCGGGGAGAGAGGAAGGTAGTACTCGGAACGTGTGAGTGATTGTGCGTGTGCAGGCTGGGGCACTTCAGGGGCAGGAGGGAGGAGCGGATGGGGGAGGGAGGGGCGCGGAGGCAGAGGAGGGAAAAGGGGACCGGGGTGAGGAGGCGGAAGCGGAGGAGGGGGGAGCGGGAGATTGGAGGCGAAGGGGGGGGAGGAGGAGGGGGGAGGAACGAGGGGGCGGGAGGAAGGCGCGCGGAGGAGGGGCGTCGGAGGGAGGAGGCCGGGGAGGACTTTCCCTGCTGCAAAGAAAGAATCGCTCCGGGCTGAATCGAAGCCGTGCCAGCCGCCAGGGGCGCTGCCGATGCCGACGCAGCTCCACTGCGCCCAGCCCCAGAGGGAGAGCAGGATGGGGGGGGAGGAAAGGGAGAAATGGGTTCTGGGGGAAAGGGAGGGAGGGCCTCTCCTCCCTTTCTCCGGAACGATTTCTCTTCCCTGAAGTCAGGGGCTCACCATCCTCAGGAGGGGGAGCCCCTGGCCTCAGGGCCTGGCAAGGCCTGGGGAAAGTTGCTCTGCGGAACTGGAGCCTGCGCCCGACCTTCCACGACCAGAAGGAGGAGGAGGAGGAGGAGGAGGAGGAGGAGGAGGAGGAGGAGGAGGAGGAGGAGGAGGAGGAGGAGGAGGAGGAGGAGGAGGAGGAGTAGGAGGAGGAGGAGGAGGAGGAGGAGGAGGAGGATGGGGGGGGAGGAGGAGGGGGAGGAGGAGCAGGAGGAGCAGGAGGAGCAGGAGAAGACGCCCCCCCCGCACCAATTACCCTCAGCCCAAAAGAAGACAAGCCTCCCAGACGCCACCCTGCAGGTCTGGACTTTCTTACAACGACGGGCCGTTTCTTTACCGGCTCCGTTCCGCTTTGCTTTCTTTGCTGATGCCGCCGCCGGTTTGTTGCCGGTTCCGTCGCCGTGTTTCTTCCTGTTCCGGCTCTGGTCCTCATCCTGGAGCCGTTCTTTGCCGTTTCCGGTCGCCGTTGTTTTGCCGCTTCCGTTTTCAAGAGACACTTTTTCGGAAACGGTACAAGAAAGGCCCTGCCGTTTCCGGGGCCCCCAAAGAGCTGGTGTCAGAGTACCCATCGGTCGGAAGAAGTAGGTATAACCATGACGTAGGAAGGCGCTGTAAATAGATTGGGTGTGCGCCCCGCCCCCCGAAGAGGACGGAAAAGAGGGAGCCACTCGATCCTTGAATTAGGAAGGCGCGTAAAGCATATTGGAATCGGAGAATCCAAAAATACTTACTTTCAACGACCGATGGGTAAGAGCTGGCGACAGGATGAGCTAGGAGATAGATGCACGGTGGCCTGCGCCACTGGTAGTGGGTGCCATCCGCTGGTCTGAGATCGGAGCGAGTCTACGGGAATCGGGAGGGGCAGGACTCATACAACCCAGTGCGCCTGACTGCTAGCCTTACTTCGTCCTTCGGCGGCGCGCAAAAGGGGGTAGGGGGAGGGGGGAAGGCTTCTTAGAAAGAAACTGCTTCTTAGAAGGCGCCGGCCTTGTATCTGCAGACAAGGCCCGCGCCTTCTAAGCTGCAGGGGTGCTTCTCAGAAGCCTTCCCCCCTCCCCCTACCCCCCTCTGCGCGTGGCCGAGTCTTGGCTGCCCGTGTTGGAGAGGCTCACGTTATAAAAAAACACGAACCTTCGAATCCGCCACCCCCCAAGCGATTCCACGCCCACCTCCCGGAATGACAGTCATGTCTGCCGGTCTGGGTGCTCCTGACCAAGTCGTGTCTGCTGCTCCTGGCGGCCCTAACCAAGTAGTGACACTCCTCCTCCTCCTCCTCCTCCTCCTCCTCCTCCTCCTCCTCCTCCTCCTCCTCCTCCTCCTCCTCCTCCTGCGCACAGGAGACATGATCCGACTCAAGGTGCGCACGACAGCTGCGCCTGCCTCGTGCCACGCACGCCGGCGGGGGAGGCGAGGGAGGCAACAGGAGAAGGAGAGGGGGAGAGAGAGAGAGAGAGAGAAACGAAGGATCTACCCAGAAGTGGACGAGGAGGAGGGGAGGCGAGGGAGGCAACAGAGGAGAAGAGGAGGGGGAGGGCCAGGGCTATCAACAGGTTCGGCCTCTGCCGGCCCGCGTCCGTCCCAACCCCGGGCATCCACCCCCCACAGCGCCAGACACTCCTCAGAGCAGCTACGCCGACCTGGCGCCGTGCACGCACAGGAGGGGGGAATGGCCAGGGAGGGGGGGTTGAACAGACGGCAGAAGAGGAACGAGAAGGATCTTCCAGGTCATTGCCTGGCGCGTTGCTGGGAGGACTGCCGCTCGCTCTTGCCGCGGCTGCTGCTGGAGCGGAGGCGCTGCCAGACTGCTACCTGGTCAGCCGAGGCGGAGGAAGAACGACGAGAGGCGAATTGAGCAAGGCATGGTGCAGAAGGTGCCACTGGGTTGTGGCTTCGAACACTGGCTGGAGGATCTAGAAGGGGGCTCCCCTTCCCCTCATACCCCTGCAAATTAGCTTCCCGAACCTCTGATCATCAGTGCTCAACGAGCCAACGCCATTTGCTGTAGACGAGCGGGTTCTGACCCCTCAGAACTCAATGCTTTCTGGAGCTGCCTGTCTGCACCTGCCTGGCGTCAGGCAACAAAGGAAGTGCACTGGGTGGTGGGGACCTCCCACCACCAAAGCGGCTTCTACCCCAGTTGCCTCAGCCATTGAATTCTACTCTCAAGACGTCTGAAGACCACATTGACGCAGAGAGGGGAACTGCATCGTCCCGAACACCATCTGACAAACACTGCAGAATCCATTCGCCTATCGGGACGCTTCCCAGACGCGATGGAAGGTGACATATTACGCTGACCCTTCTGGCCATCTGCTAACACGTACCTTCACATGCATGTTGCTGCCCAGTCATACTGACCACCTACCAAGCCACCCCAACCCAACCCGAAGACCCGACTTTCGCCCGATTTCGGGTTGGGGGGGGGTACGGGTCCCATGTGTTTTTTCAATGTTCCCCGACCCCCCCCCCACACTGTAAAATGGAGGGCAAATTGCAGTCTTCGGGCTCGGTTGGGGTGGCTTGGTGGCTGGTGACATCCTGGGCACTGGCTCAGTGGGAGACGGCAGAGAGGTCCCTCGCAAGCGTTTTGCCCTTCTCCCGGAGAGTCCTGTGCTCGGCGGGCGGGTGCCTGGACTTGGAGCCCTGCGCTGGGGTGGACCCTCTGGGCCTGCTCGACGTCGAGTGCAGGAAGGTTCCTCCCTGAGGTCTGCAACGTTGAAGGGAAACTGGGACACAGAAATAAACATACACATGTAACCAGATTCCCCAATATTTTCCATATATTTTCTGGGTTTCTGTCTTCCCCCACACTTCCCATACTTTTCTGTATTTTCCTGGGGATCGACTATTAATTGTGTCTGTGTGTTTTTGTGCCCTCCTGAAACGTCCCCCCCCTTATGGCGAAATGCGTTATGTTATCCTTTCGGCTGCCGCCAGAGCGTCTGGCTACTCTTCTCGTCCTCCTTGCGCTCTTGAGACTGGAAGAGTTCTGCCTCCACGGCTCTCGCCTGAGCGTGCAAGCTGCGGATGCGGAATTCTGTGAGGTCCTCCCTTCTGTCAGCACTGTAATTGGGTCGCCTGCTCGACTGCTGCCGGTTCGTCTTGGAGCCCCGACTGGTTATGCTTCTACGTCGGCTCTGCGACTTCTGACGTTTTGCGCAGTCGTACTTTCCATGAGACTGCTGAGAATCAACTTCTGAGTCCCTCCTGGGATCCACTGGGCTCTTCTTGTGCCCGAACGGCTTTTTGTGGTGGTACTCCCTGTCCGAATCTGTGTTGGACTGACGGGAGGCGAACTGCGTGTCCTGGCCGATTAGCTTCTGCTCGTGGTTTAACTACATATTCTGCTCAGCATGGACATCACGCGAAGGAGCCCTGAGCGGAGTGGAAATCCTCGGCCACTCACTCGAAGACACCCTCACTTTCAAAGACTCTCTTGATGGCCACGGTGTCCCACATATACAAATGAGATTGCTACATGCTCTGACTGCCCAAACCCATTCTTGGGGAACGCTGGACAAACCACGTATTCAGGCTTCATGAATTGCCCTGCCTGGGCGATGCTGATCCTTGACGTTCGATGCTACATGGTTGTAAAGACGTGCAGAGACCAATGCTAACGGTTGGCAACGCGCGAGCCTTGGTATTGGTTGCTCGCCGCGTGCCCAAGAGATGCTGACCTAGACAACTGCCTTGACATATGCCTTGATTTAACCAAAACGGCTTAATTCAAAATGGCTACAGGAGACGGAGGAGGAAGGGACGATGAGGGGGTGGGAAGGGGCCAAGCAATAGCGAACAATACACGCAATGCCGCGAGCAACTCTCTCACAGTAATGTACTACATGTTGCAAAGAGAATGAACGCGCCTCTTACTCTCATGACGACAGCAGATGGAACCTGCCATGCCAACCAGAGTCTGTACCCTGCAGATACTCAGAATAGGTGTCAATCATGACCTGGGGCACGGGCGCAATGTACATATGTCCATGTGTACAAGCTCGGTGCACGCCTCGTCGCCAGCTGTGACATAGTACATGGTGTCGTCCATGTAGAGTCCACGGACACCCTGCGCGACATGCTTCGTTGGACCAGCCAGAACGATACAACTCCTAGGCAGGACACTGGTGGACAACAACAGGCATATTCCGATAATTCGAGAGAGAGCGAGAGAGAGAGAGAGAGAGCGAGAGAGAGAGAGCGAGAGAGAGAGAAAGAGGGACAGAGAGAGAGAGAGAGAGCAAGACTGGTGACACAGCACACAGACTGCACGAAGAAACGACGCTGCAGTCTTCAACGCGATTGCCCACACTTCCGCTCGTCTGGGAAGAACGGGCAAGAACTCCCGAACGAAGTGAACCCCACCCTCCGCCTCAGAAATCGTGGGGGGTAGGGGTACAGTCGGGGCCCTGAGGAAGGAACCCTTTTCGTTGGGGAGGGGCTCCGCGTTCCTTGAGTGTTTCGCAGCTTGCCTCATTCTTTCCTGATGTTTTCGATCGGAAATCGAAGTTTAACTTATGGAGAAAAGGGGCCTCGTTCCTTATTTAGGGTTCCTTAGGTCAAGGCCCCGACTGTAGGATTCGCATGTGGCCCCCTCGGGCAAGCCAGGCATCGCATCCTGCCGCCGCACCGCGGCACACCTGCTGCGGGCCCCCCTCCCCTGGACGCGCCGGCGCACGGCGACGCGGGAGCGAACGCCCAGGACCGCCGCCGGGGGGCAGCTGCGGGCAACGCCGGGCCGCTGCGGCGAGACAGCACCGGCACCACAGGGCCGCGCGGCCTAGAATGAAGCCGGGCCTGTCCCCCCACAGGCCGATCTAGCACGAGAAATTCAAAAAATAGTAAAAAAATAACCCGAAATAGCCAAACATAGTCAAAAAATAGCCCCCAGACTATATTTTTTGACTATTTATGAATTTTCCTCCTGTAGAGGGACACGCCCGACTTAAGCCTAGAATCAGCGAGACGGAAGACTCGGGTTCGGGGGACTCGGGTTGGCCTGACGGGGCCGTCGAACAGATGACGAGACCCGGTCGAAATTTGACACGGGCTCCCGCTGCAGACATCCCAGGAGCACTGGGCCTTCCAGATCTGGGACCAGCCCGTCAAGAAGCGTCGGCAAGCCCGAGTTCTGGCAACCTCGAGTCTTACGCTCCCCCGCCACAGCACACCAACAAAGCACGGCCAGAGCGCCTTCGGTGGCAACTCATGGGAGCCTCCCGTACTATCTTGTCGGCTCTTGCGAATCGACGCAAAATCGACGCCAAATCGACGCTAACTCGACGCTCACTGTCGCTGAATCGGCGCTATCCCATCGACTCCCAAACGCTAGTCGACGCTACTTCATGCCGAAGACGGAATTGTTGAGCAGGGACCGACCGTTCCGGCATTCCTATGGGCCTACCACGAAATGTCCGTAGAACCCCAAAATGGTTTAAGAACAACAGCAATGTTCTTAGAACATAATAAGCCCGACGTATTAAGCAAGACAGTCTGAGCCAGAAATGTTCTTCTAACATTTCGTGCAGACCACAAAAGGTTATTGGAACATTATTTGCTGTGCCTTCATCGGCAAGCCAGGACGCTTCGCCACTGCTTGAAATTGCAAGGGCGCACGAGGCTCCCATGCTTTGCTGCCGAAAGCGCCGCATGGCGACCCCGCCGCCGCCCGCGCGCCCGCTTCGGCTATACGCAAGAGTGACCCTGGGTAAGAGTGACCTTTGGTGCGCGTCTTTTTTGGGGCCCCGGGGGGACCAAACCTGGGCGCGCAAGCAGCTGCTACTGCTTCGTCTGCAGCCATCTGGGGACCCACCTGCGCCCGCACCAAAGGCCACTCCGGCGAAAGGTCACTCCTACGTCTCGTCGACGCCGCCGCTCCGCGCCGCGCGCGAAGCCCTGGCGGGCCGGGCGCGGCTTTCGGGCACGGGGCCGAGCGGCCGAGGCGAACTCTCTCGCGCGGCCCTCCGTTTGGGCGCCCGTCCCGTGCCGGCCAGGCGCGGAGGCCTCCTCCTCCTCCTCCTCCTCCTCCTCCTCCTCGCCCTCCTGCTCCTCCTCCTCCTCCTCCTTCTTCTGCGTCTTCTTCTTCTTCTTCTCCTCCACCTCCTCCTCCTTCTCCTCCTCCTCCTCCGCCTCCTCCTCCTCTTCTCCTCCTCCTCCTTCCTCCCCTCCTCCTCCCCCTCTCTCCTCCTCGTCCTCCTCCTCCTCCTCCTCCTCCTCCTCCCCCGCCCCTCCTCCCTCCTCCTCCTCCTCCTCCTCCTTCCATCATCATCATCATCATCATCATCATCATCATCATCATCATCATCATCATCATCATCATCATCATCATCATCATCATCATCATCATCAATCATCATCATCATCATCTCATCATCAATCATCATCATCATCATCATCCCCTTCCTTCTCCTCCTCCTCCCCCGCCTCCTCCTCCTCCTCCTCCTCCTCCTCTCCTCATCTCCTCGCTCCTCGTCCTCCTCCTCCTCCTCCTCTCTCCTCCTCCCTCCTCTCTCCCTCCTCCTCCTCCTCCTCCTTCTCATCGTCCTCGTCCTCGTCCTCCTCCTCCTCCTCCTCCTCCTCCTTCTGCTTCTCCTCCTCCTCCTCCTCCTCCTGCTCCTCCTCCTCCTCGCCCTCCTGCTCTTCCTCCTCCTCCTTCTTCTTGTTCTGTTTCGTCTTCTTCTTCTTCTGCTCCTTATGCTTGTTTTTATTCTTCCTATTCTTCTTCTTCTTCTTATTCTTCTTATGTTTCCTCCACCTCGTTCTCATCCTCCTTCTTCTTCTTCTTCTGCTTCTTCTTCTCCTCCTCCTCCTCCTCCTCCTCCTCCTCCTCCTCCTCTTCTCCAAGACTCCAAGACTCCGCAGCGTCTGGTCACTCATGAGCGGCCGACGCCCGACTACGATACGGGGGGACCAACAGAACTGGGACCAGCCGAGGAGGACAAGGCAGGGGCGGGCAGGGGAGAAGGAAGAGGGAAAAAGGGAAGAGAGGAAAGGGGGAACGACTGGCCCAGTCTGTGTTTGGTCCCTGGGAGGAGCCCCCGTAACAGCTTGGAACGCTCCGAGCTCTTGCGAGGGGGCTCACACGCTGCACTGAGGAGGGCGCTGCCACGGCTGGTGGCAAACCCTCCGCAGGAAACGCAAAAAAATCACAGGCATGTCACTCTCTTCGACTCGGGCCCAATGCAGGTGGTGTCCCGAGCCCCCGCCTCCACAGAGGAGGTCCGACAGAGCAGGGTTCAGGGTACCGCACGGGGTCTGGGTCTTAGAGGAAACCTGACGCAAACAACGTTGACACCGCTGGATATTCCCGTGTCAAACAGGAAAATGGTCGGATTTCAAACGGGGAGGCCTCTCGGCCCGAGGGGGCCGCTTCAGCTTCCCAAACTGGGCTTCACAGGAAGGGAAACCACACATAATGTCGAGGACACCTACGACTAAAGATTCGTACTCGCCCTCCGCATTTTCAAAGTCAGCTAACTCCTGAGGCGAGACGTCGTGGGCCCGAGCCCCTAGCCTCGCCCAATGGTCGGCGGCAGTAGACCCTTGAATGTCCCGCGCATCGTTTTCGTCCACCGCGTCAGAAAGCTTGCGGTGGGCGCCTACCTTGCGGAGAGAGATCCAACTGCTAGCCCCTATGTCTCTGGCTATGGACCTCCAGAAAAAGCTGCTCCGAGAACCTCCCCCCAGGGCCCTACCAGGAGACCTCACACCCAGGAACAACGCCGAACAGTCCACGGAGATGGCCTTGGGAGGAGGTTCACTGGCACGTTCTTGCCTCAGCACAGCTAGGGCTAGGGCAGCGTGCTCTGCATCTCCAGGGGTCTGTGCAAATTCTCTGGGAAGAGGACTGTAGACTCCCCTCCTACAGGTCCCGTCATCATTCATCTCGACAACGGAGACCCCTGACCTGGCGATTTCGGGCCGAGTGTTATGGAAGCAGGACCCGTCCGTGAAAAGGTTCGCTTCGGGCCCGAAAACAAAAGCATCGACTGGTTCGCCTTGGGCACCGAAAAACTGCAAACACCAGTCCTTGCTCGGTGGGGGCACATCAGGATACGCAGGCCATAACCTGGAAAAAATAAGAATATTTTCATCACATCCTAAAGCCTGCTGAATGAGCTCTGTACCAAAATGCTCAGCACGGCGTCTTGTAATGTCGGGGTGCTGACATTCCCAGCACCTGTGCCTCAGTGTGTCCCGACCTGCTCCACACATCGGGCACAAAGAATCGACTTCGTAGCCCCATCTCCTGAGGGTCTCTCCTGTCGGCAGGGCACCTGATAATACTTGAAGATACAAGTGCTTCGCTTGACTACCAAGCTTCTTGGCAACACGCTGAATGAGAGGGAGCCAGACCCCACGAGCAACCAAGTCCTGGTTCCCAGGATGCGAGTGGGTCTCAAGACCCTTGGTAAAAAACTTGTCAAGGAACACTTGGGCCAGATCGGCCACGAACTTTTCCCCAATCTGAGACGGGGGGGATTCAGTCAAAGTCCAACGACGGCCAGACCGATCCAGAAACACCGCGGGACCCTCCCAGGTCCATCCTCCAGCTTCGAGCCAGAGGAGCATGGCCGATATCGGCCCACGGGTCCGAAAAAGCCAGGGTTTTCCCCGAGTCCCTTGGAAGACTACGACACTCGAGTGAAACACTTTGCTTAAAACACCTGGAGTCAGCGCATCCTGATGCCTAGGACCCCCGTGCCTACTCACTTCAGAACTGTGCCACCATTCCCAGCAGTATCTACGTACGCAGCCACCTGCCAGCACGATGGGGTCGCCTTTGCCCTCAATGGCCCACTGGAGGTCCAAGTTGCACCCTTTCTTACTGATCCCACAGACTCGCCCAGCAGCCCTTCTAATAGATAAGAGTTCCATCGGAGACACACCCTGGATGTCGAGCCCATAGGACACCGTTGGGAGGATCCCACCTTTGAAGAGCCTTTTCTTGAGCTTCGTGGAGACCTTGAGGCCCAAGAGCTTAGTGATCCGAAACTTGAATTTCTTGGTCCTCTTCTTCATGACAAGGCGAGCGAACGGCCGCAGCTGGTGCTTCCCACCTGCGAAATCCACTCCGAGGTTGGCTGGTGCAACAATGCCCTGTCCTGCGAGTGTCCCTAGCTTATCTTTGATCATGGCCAAGATGGTCAAGCTGTTACCTGTGGCAAACATCTTCTTCTCTGCTAGGGGCACTCGCAAACTCTGTGAAATGGTCCAGGCCAAGCTGGCCGCAAGTTCTCGTAATTGCTGAACGCAATCATCTACATTCTGATGCCACGCATGCACAGAGAGATCATCGACATGTAAACTCATACTCGTACAATCAAGCCCCCTGTGCCCAACAATGGTGGGGAGGAGGAACGACTTGGCTTCGTAGGTGGCTGACGTGGACCCCGCTACGATCCCTCTCCGAGGAAAAAAGGGGTTCGCCATACCCCCCATCAAGGAGGAGAATCCTCTTCCACCGATAAGTCGAAATAGTATATAAAAGTATGTACAAAGGGAACTCGGATAAAATACTTTGCTGGAGGAGCTCTTCATGACATATGTGCTCGTAGAACTGCAGCAAATCCCACATGAGGGCCCCGTAGTGAATCTTCTGTCCCGAATGTAATTCTGCCGATACAGACTGCCGCCACACCGTGTCGAGGGCGCTGCGGCCCTGTCCCATGGAAAACTCAGGGCCCAATCCGACTTTGGATTCCCAGGATCTACATGGGTTTCTGTGCGTCTTCCCGTGGAGCCTCGCGAACCCACAGTAGTGCCCAATAGGTCGGCGCCCTTTCACTGGTTTACTCATAAGAAATACAATGAGCTGCTGAATCCTGGATGGCCCCTGACCCAAGACATCGACCAAGTGATATAGCCACGACAGGGCAAGGAGCGCACCATCAGATAACAGAGAGTAGTGTATTGGATGAAACCCATCAGGGGTACATGTCTGCCTCTTGAAACGGGAACTGATATGCCGCAAAGCTTCGGGAGCTACACGCCCCGCCACTGGAATCCTTCCCTCTGGAAGGTCGAAAGGAGGTAGCTCAACTCGAACGTCACTTGCATTCCACGCCGCCTTCCACACTTTGGTTTCAGCAGCCAGTCGAGCAGGTAGGGAACTAGAATACACTCCATTATCCGAGACAATTTCTTCGGATACTGGTTCTCCACTGCGTAAGAAAGCGAACGCCTGCTTCATATGCCCACCTACTGCTTCGGCACACCATTCTTTCCACGAATCCCTGGCCCTGGATCTGTCTTCAACGAGACCTACACGAACCCACAGGCCGACGAATTCCAGGAACGAGTCGATACGGTCGATGATAGCATTCAAGAGTGGTGTGCCAACTAGCTCTTGAGCAAATACCGCCAGTACAGGGTGCCAGAACTCGCCCCCAGCTTTCCAGTGCCTCCTGAAGGGACCCCCTCGAACTGGAAGACGTTGCCATTGTCGCAGGAGCCCCAAGAGGTAGCCTTCCCTACCGCCTCGAAGAAATAGAGATCTCAATTCTTGGAGCCTATGGAGGACCCATTCCAACGCTCGTCCTGGAAAGGCGTTCTCGTACTGTTTGGTAACCAGAAGCGACCTGAGAGGTTTACCCTTGAACTGCAAGTCGGATCCCCCAGGGAGCCCAGGCGAGTCCCTAGCTTGACACACGTCCAGGATTTCACCCCAGGCCTGGGAGACCCAAAGATCATACACTCGATCCAGTAGAAGAG